>ML681990.1:43923246-43945746 GCA_007922195.1 Podocnemis expansa | reverse complement strand
GGCGAATGCCTGATTATACAGCCAAGTTGCTAATTTACCAAGCCACCTTTACAGGGAGGACTTGATGGACACCGCAAACTGTATTCATGCGGTAGCTAAGAGAAGGTGCCGTATTCCCCGAGCGCCCTTCCAGCTACCCGCAGAATGAGAAATGGAAAATTAGTGGAGCTGTGTGCATGAAGAGAGCCGAGCAATTAGCCGGGAGCTGCCGCCTGCCTGGGAGAGAGGAGGTCGGGGCCAGGCGAGCAGGGAGCCAGCCACCCGCTGCAAGGGGGCAGCCCCTCTGCAGCCAGCTCCCCCCACCCCTCCTCGCCCAGCCCGGCCGGTGCAAAGTCACAGGTGCCAGGGCTGGGGACGAGACGTGTCTGGGCGAGCCCCAGCCCCCGGGGGCGGCTGGCAAAGCCCCCCTGCTGTAAAGCGTGGCGGGGCAGTGATCGGAAGGGATCCAGACAGCCCAGCTGGAGCTGGCCGGGCACCCAAGCTGCAGGCGGCGGGCAGGGGACCCCCCCCCCGGATTTTTGCAGCCCCTGTGGCTGGGCACCTTGCTAATTGCAGCCGGGCCCTTCCTTGCTCTGTGCGCCAGCGGCGCTCCAAATTGGCTCTAATAAATATTAGCCGCTAGATTAGGCGAGGTGAAGCTGGCACGGCGCTCGGTTTTCGACCTGTAGCCTCTGCAAAGCCGCCAGTTCTGCGCCAGATTAGCCCCATCCATCCAGTGTCAATGGTTGTCTTGTTGAGAAAATCAGTGAGTAAACACGGCTGACAGAGAGGGGGCTCAGCTGATTACTCATACAAATAGACTGCAAACTCCACCAGGAGAAGCTGTTTCCAGAGATGGGCTCTCGCCTTGACAGGGCTGCTTCTCCCAGGGTCCTGTGTCCTGCTGTTCCCACTTTGTCCTCCATCAATCACGCAATTGTGGCCGGGATGTTTTATAGAGTCCCTTAATATCCCTGCCTTCATCTCTATTCACTTAGAGAATGATCTGCCATAAGGGCGAAAGGCTTTGGCGGGGTGGGACCGAGACAAACCCGGGCCACAATAGCGCCGGTGGAAGACATGGCAAAGCAGGGACGCTGCCATGCTTTCTGATGCTAATGGAAAAGTCATGGGACATTACAATAGCAGGCGAGCAGTGATTTAAATGTAGGCCCGCCGGTAGCCTATTGTCCCTTTCGGATCAGCTGCTGGGGCCGGAGTTAGAGAACTGGTTTGAACGCAAACTCTTTTAAAATCTAGGTACAGGGTGGAGTGGGCGGAATAAGATAAACCATTCATCTTCTTGCAATGGTTTATATCAGTATGTATTATACATAATTTATGTATGATATTAATATAATATATATTCCATTTCTAAAATTGGTCTTTTCACCCTAGCTATTGTGTGTTTCTCAGAGTTGGGCAGAGGCGCTGAGAAATAAATTTGTTGGTCTTTAAAAGTGCCGCAAGAACCCGAGAAAACTTTCAAAGCGCCACCCCACTAGCCTCCCGCCTCCTCCCAGACCGCATTTCAAACCTGGAGGCCAATTGGATGCAAAACTGCCTCTTAACTGATGGATTTTAAAGACAGACGAAAGAGTTACAAGGTATCACTGTTTAAGTGCTTCATTTACAAATTAGATTGCTACACAATTAATCTGAAAGTTAATTAATGAGCAAGTTACTAATTAGGACGTTTAAAGCCGGTGTTTATAGAGGCTCAGGTTTAAAAAAAAGCTGTGTAGCTAATTGGCCCATACACCGATTCATAACTCATAACCAAGGTTAAAATACTGTACCTATCTATTATTTATTATATACAAAAGTAATTATGCCATTATTGTACTAACGGCGTCTTACCCGAATCATTTTTATTCCCACATTTAAGGCTGATATGGCTGAAAACAGATGTGTCCAACAGGAAGGATGCTAAAACAAAGTGCATCTTTTAGTAAACAGCTGGATACTTGGGGGTCTAACTTCAGTGGCTACAGTAAATACGTTGCTATAGGAACACCGCATTAGTATTTAAATATTTACATTTACACGTCCTTAAATTCAAGGCTGTAGGCTTTACCAAAAAAAAAAAAAAATTACAGGAGCAAGGCTGGACAGATGTGCTTTTTTTGTTACCTCCCACCCCATTTTCAGCAAATATATAAATCGGCTCATTGTAAAAAGAGTGTCATAACAAATAGGATCTTTCTAAGGGGTTTGGGCGATAGAAGTGCTTTCACACTGAAAGGCGAGTGACTGTTCACACACACAGGAAACGCCTTGCGGTGTTTATGTGAGGAATAGATGCGCGCACGTTGCCATTGGGCGCTCCTTGCAGTGACTGTACAGGTCGTGGCAGGCGTGAGAAACCCCATCGGCTATTAAATCCCTAACTAGTGGTTTATTCTGGGCTCCCCCATGGCTCAGGTATCCGCACATCCTAACTCCGGCTGATTCATACTCTCCCTAATATCTCCTCCTCCTCTTCTCACTGCAGGAAAAGGTCATTCGCCCCCAGCACTATATTCTGATCTCTTGAAACTCCCAGGAGCCAAGAAACCCGGAATCCAGGCGAACCTTTGTCCTGTCTCTGCCGAGCTTTCCACACCCTGGAGACACACAACACGGATGCGTTTACATCCCAGTAGCTGCACCAAATTGGCTAACTGAGACGAGCTCACTGCTAAGTTAGTTTTAGGCAGGTTTGTGGCTGATGGGTTTGCTCGCCTAGACTGTAATACACACAGGCCGCTCAGCTAAAAGGGGAAGCTTTGTTCCAGGGCCCTGCCCTGGCCTTTAGCAATAATCAAAGCAGATCTTTAGCTGCCGCAGTAATACACAAAACTACTCTTGGCAATCCCCTTTTCAGTACTGAGGAGTACATCCAGGTAATTTTAATGAAGAGGTTCCTGTACCACATTATTAGCAATAAATCTGCCCCATTCTTTGTTGGTTAAAATCATTATCGCCATCATCACTATCGTTACCGAACTCATTATTCTTGTGTTACTATCAGAGCAGATTTATGATAATACCCACCATCACGCCTGAGTTAAAGAAGGTGTAAAGGTTTGATTAATAGCTGCTTTCACGTTTAAATACTCGACGTTTTCTCCCATTTTTTATAAATAAGGACCATGCTAATTACGGGAGGTAATGACTGCTTTTGTTAGGAAGTGTTTGATTAGACACACACATGCATTTTTCTAATAACAATAATAATAATAATAATTAATAATCCAGTGGCCGCAAGAAGTTCTCCGAAGGATGCAGTAAAAGGAGTCGCTGGATCACAAAAGGGAAGGAAAAGAAATCCCCCCAAGACACAGCTGGAAGTGGAGGGCGGGGCGGGGCGGAGTCCGCTTTTCACCTGCACCCACTAAACTGCAGCCCCCAAAATAACAACCTTTGGGGTCCTTTCCTCATGCCTAGATAGCAGGTGCGTGGGGAGCCCCGGAATGAAGCGGCTAGATGTGTGTATGACACAGGCACGAAGATGGGAGTCAGTTTGCCTGTCCACATACACCCAGCTCTAGATCCGAAATAATCCGTCACCCCTCCTTGCTCTAGAGAGAGCAGCAGCCCCGCTCCCACTAGCTGTCCCTTAAAGGTTACACGCCGCTCTGCCTCGCTTTGTCTTCCCCGTGCCCTTTCCTGGCAAAAATGGAGACATCACATCCTTGCCCAGCCCCGGCTCAGTATTTATGAAGGTTTTCTGACAAATAGGCAGGCTGGCCACGCATGGGTAGCTGCCTTCATTCCGCACTTGGCTTGTTTACATAGGCCCAGCACCACTTCCCCGGATTAAACAAATCACACCGAGGAGGAGACATTTATAATCCGCCAACGAGGCCACAGGCAGTTAAAAAATGTGTGGATGTGTGTGTGGGGCTGCTGTGAGAAGGAAAAATAAATGTCCATGTCCAGGGAGCTGACCTTCCTCTGAGAGGGTAACTCAGGGGATATAGATATAAATAGGTGACGGGCTATGTAATTCCACATTCCTATTTAATTGTCATTCTTTCCCTCGGATTATGGGGAGAGAAAAAACTCCATTTTCATGGCGTTTCTTTCAGCCGAGCATTTCCAAAGGCTCTAGAGAGGCGGAGGTCGCCGCTATAAACACAGTGATATGCGCAGGCACTTCATTTGAAAGTGTGGCTGCCTGTCTGCGGCAGTGTGTGTCTGTCTCGGGTGGCTCTGTGTGTGTGTGTCTGTCTGGGAGGTGTCTCTGTCTCTCTGGGGTGGCTGTGTGTGTGTGTGTGTGTGTGTGAGGGGTGGCTTGTCTGTCTGTCTGAGGTGCCTCTGTGTGTGTGTGTCTGGGAGTGGCTGTGCATGTGTGTCTGTCTGGGGATACCTCTGTGTATGTGTGCATGCGCTTGTGTATGTCAGTCTGTCTGTCTGGAGTGGTTGTGTGTGCGTGCGTGCGTCTGTCTGTTTGGGGGTGGTTGTGTGTGTGTGTGTGTGTGTGTGTGTGTCTTTTTGGGGGGGTGCGTCTGTCTGTCTGGGGGTGGCTGTGTGTGTGTGTGTGTGTGTGTGTGTCTGTCTTTTTGTGTGTGGGGGGGTGGCTGTGTGTGCGTCTGTCTGTCTGGGGGTGGCTGTGTGTGTGTGTGTCTGTTTGGGGGTGGTTCTGTGTGTGTGTCTGGGGGTGGCTGTGTGTGTGTGTGTGTGTGTGTGTGTGTATACACTTCAGGCACCCAGATTTTCATACAGCTCTCTTTCTCTCACACACCCACATTACCTATAGACACATACACTCATTATTTCTATATTATCTATCTATAGTTTACACACGGAGGGACAGATCCTTAGCCGATGTAACTGTCCCATTTCTCTCGGCTTGACCGGCTGTGTGACAGTCCCGGGACAAAGCTGTGCCGGGCAGGCAGAAGCGCGGGAGGGGCCGGTGCCGCCTGTGGCTTTACCTGTGGGGTGTGGGGGGGACGGGACCGAGCAGCGCCACACGTGGGTGTGCGGCAGGGCGAGTCTGTTCCACCCAAGTTAATTTCACAGCCTCCCTCTTCCTTCACCCGGAAGCGCAAACTTCCCGCAAATGGTGCCTGAGCGGCCGCAGTTTTCCCAAGGAAAAGCGCATTTTAGGAGCCCCCGGCTGGAGGAAGGGCCATGGGGCCGGGGCTAGGGCCGCACCCCCCGGATCTCCCGTCAGCTTCCCGGGCCTTCCCGCCTCTCCTCGCCCAGCCCGGCCGCGGGAGCAGGAGGGCGACATTCCGTGCAAAATAGCAATGGTTTCGGGGAAAAAAGGATCACAACAAAATATTGAATAAATTCCCTTTTAATTTATTTGATCATTCCACATTACGGGGCTATGAATTGCTCAAATTTGATAACAAGTACTCAATTCAGCTCATTATGTAAGTTAAATTAGACTTCGATAAAATTTCAGTGGCGCGCAGTGGTTCCTCGGCTGAAATGTAATTTGTGCAAGAATTTGTTGTATCTGTCACAAATATTTCCAATTAGCGGCCGTAATTATTTGATAGTTTCTGCAATTATGGCTTAAACGGGTGAATTTGGGACTGTGGAGGACCCTAATTGGCCTAAATTTGATATTTTGCATATTTGCATAATGAGGAAATTGGTAGAAAATTGTGTTCATTCATTTGTGAAAAATCCTATGAATTTTATGAATTTGAAAGCTCTGTTTGTGCAGACTGTGACTTTGCTTGCTGATCCCTGAGGGGCTGGAGCGGAATGCCTGCATGGGCAACGTGCCAACTTCTCCACAAGGAGGAGAGACCAGGGGAGGGGGAAGGGAAGAGGCGCGCGCGCAGCCCCTGGCGCGAGCTCCTGGGCAGCCAGCGGCGGGGCGGGGCTGGGCGCGCGCTCGGCACGCGGGAAGGCGGGGGAGGGCGCGCGACGCTACCCCTGCGCGCAGCAGCCGAGCCTGCGTCCCAGCTGGGAAACGCGCGCGGTGCAGGGTGAGATGCCGAGAGGCCGCCAGCTAGGGGGGGAATAAAAAAAGCACGGCTCCTTTCGGGGGGAAAAAGTGTTTGATCTATTGCGCTGTCGCTTTCAAGCGTTTAAAGAGAAGCCAAAGCGTGGGTTTTAAGGTGCTTGCTCGGCCCCCATTCATCATGCATCAGGGATGTTAAAAGTCTGGCGCTTTTGCTGGGCTAACAGCTCGGCTCTGCGGCACTGGGGTTTAGATCTGGGGAATAGCTGCACCGTCACAGCCTGGTGATTTAAAAGGGGCGAGCTTGTGCAAATGGGAAGCAAACAAGCACACAGTTCGCTTGGCTACTGTTCCCAGGGTGGTTAGGGCCCTAACCCCCACTTTTGGATGAACTTGTCTCTGTGCCTGGAACCAGAAAGCTACCGGCGGCGTGGGGAGCTGATCTATTCGAACAGAAAACATTAACATTAAAATAGCTTTCAGGCAAATTGAGAGGAAAATACAGGACAATCCAGGAGCATTGGCCATTCAAGTCCTTGATTTTTAGCAAAGTAGCCAAAGCAAACAACCTCTAGCATGAACAGGCTGGATTTTTTTTCTTTCACCTTTAAGCTAATAATGCCCTTACATCCTAGTCTCCATAAATTTTCACCAGGCACAGGTTGAGCAAATGCAAATCCCAAAAAGGGGACTAGGATCTATTCCACTGCAGACATTTCCTCTAGGAGGTAACGTGGGGGGGTGGGGGGACCACATGGGCATGGCTAAGGGGAAGATGCAATAGATGCCTGTTTCACAGTGCATTTTCAGTAAAGGTCAAGATGAATTCATTTCCCTTCCATGCAGTATTTACATGTCCTTGCTAATGCCAGTTGTGCTGGGCTTAGGATAGATTCTCCATTAAACTCACAGCAAATGGGCAGGTATGTGGAATTATTGCTCAGTATTTGATTTAATATATTTTTCTTTTCACAGAGGCGAGGAGGATGCCTTTTATTCCAGTTAGGTTCACATTTAACCAGCTCTTGTAGCTTTTCAAGCTGACCCCTCAGGTCATCCCCATGTCCACACTGTCCTGCCCTGCTGTACTTACCCTTTCCCAGGTCTTGATCCACATGCAGGCAAAATGCCCAACAGAATTAAAGTCGCTCTACTATCTCGTGAAGACAGCAGTGGAGTAAGAAAACAAAATATGTTAACAGTGGAAAAAATTGAGCTAATTTTTGGGTGACATCTCTGATGGTCCTATTCTTCCAAGTGAACTGAAGAGCTAAACAAGAGATGTGTGTTTTGAACCGTGTTCTAGTGCACAGAGTTGCTATGGAAAGTAATTAAAACTTAAGATGGAATTTAACTTCAATTCTGCATCAACACACAAAACCACTGCTCTCCCAGTGGAACAATAGGATCCTTGTTAAAAGTTAAACTGCCAGGTTTTGCAGCAACCATATTTTAATAACATCAAACATGATACCTGAGTACAAGCTTGAGGCTTTACATTCAGCCTCAGTCCATCCATAACTTTCATTGAAAAGGCACATAAACACATCCAACGGGGTAATGAGCTGAGGCTGGAGCATCAGAGTGATGTCTTCAAGCCTTTGCTGATGTGGGAGTTTCTCCTACAAAAGCTCATGTGATAAAGAAAATTTGTTAGTCTTTAAATGCACCACCAGACTCCTTGCTTGTTTTGCTGGACTAGACTAACAAGGCTAGTCCCTTTTGGAACCAGAGACTTCTTAGTTTTCCTTCCAGATATAGCACAATCTTTAAAATATACAAAGGTAGACTGGTTAAAAATTAATGTTTATTTTTACCCTCCCAAGACTCCTACAGGCCATTATGGAGGACCAGGGCTGAAGCGGCTCCAGTGGAAGCATTTGGCATGCTTGCTGTGAACATACATTCACACTCAGCTAAAACAAACAAGGAATCCTGTGGCACTTAAAGACTAACAAATATATTTATTGCATGAGCTTTCCTGAGAGCAAATCCCACTTCATCAGATGCTCTAAGGGGGGGGGGGAACTTACAGAATGGAAGGAAAATAAATGCAGGGAAGCAAAAGTCATGGGATCAGGTCACATTGTAATAGCAAATCAAAGCAGTTGCTTAGATTCAAACACTGGGGAACAGCGTGTAGAGGAAGATGAGGTCAAATCACCTGTTGTAATGAGAAAAAAAAAATCCAAAGTCCCTATTTAGCTCTGAAGCAGTGCAGTCATATCTGCAAATAAATTCCAGCTTTGCGGTTTCTTCACTGTGGCATTAATTTGCAATTCCACCTTCAAAACTAATGGTACATCAATAGCTCAAGGGCCTGATTCTGCAGTGCTCTGAGCACCATTAGCTTCCATGAAATATGATGGGAGCCATTGGGCAGTGAGAGAACAGGCATATAACAGCTGATCAAGTTCTAAATTTACAATGGCAAAAAACTTCATTATAGTGTTGTCCTAATACAGTATTTTATGTAAAAGGATGAGTTTTAAATCTTTGTATCACTGCTGTCTTAAAAACATTGTAACTGATGACCATCATGATCATCAAGCACATTCTGGACTAGCAGACTGCAAATTTAAGTTACTTCCCCCCAACCCCAAACACAAGTTGGTTTCTAACTCTGGGGGGAAAGCCCTGTGTCATTCCCTCCTAGTTTCTTACCGAAGAATACAAGCTTCAGATCAGAGTGATAGCATGTGCAGGCTATGAACCCCTGAAGACAAAGTTCACGATGGGTTCTCCAGCACTGATATGAAGTGCCCGGCATGCTGGTGAAAGAGGAATTTTGGATAGCTCTCCTCTCCTAGCTCACAGACTACCATAGGTTCCGTTGTAGGCTTGCTCCACTTTGCCCCTTTATGTTCAGTCCACCCTTTTCTACTCCTCTCTCTAATTTGTTCTTCCTTTTGCTTTATGTTATTCTTTATTTTCTCCCACATGTTTCAATTACAGTAATAAAATAAAAAACAAACAAGCAACCAAACATTTACCTACCTTTTCAAAGAATGGCTATCAGTGGACCCATGGGCTATGTCTACATTACCCAGCATTTTCAAAAAAAACCCTTTTTTTTGGATAAGTATTTCAAAATAATTATCTCAAAAAAACTTTTTTTCAAAAATGCTATTGCAGGACAACAGTCCGGGGATGGCTTGTTGTCCTGAAATACCACAGCTTTTTTTCCCCCCCGAAAAAGAAAACCTACACCAGACTTTCTTTTTCAAAAAAAAGAAAGTAGATGGATGAGATTGGGAGGATTTAAAAAAAAAAAAAAAAGCTTTTGCTGTGTCCCATGATGGCTTTTTTTTGAAAAAGCTATCTCGAAAAAGGCTTTTTTTCAATATTAAATCAGGTTTCACATTCATGAATAAACACTCTGGTATTTTGAGATACCACAGTGCTTTTTCGAAAAAGCTAACCCTGCCAGCTTTTTTGAAATAAACAGTCTTTTTTGAGACAGGTTTTTTGAAAAAAGCCATTGTGGGACACGGCAAAGGCTTTTTTTTTTTTTTTTAAAAATCCACCCTATCTCATCCATTTACTTTCTTTTTTTTAAAAAAAGAAAGTCCAGTGTAGGTTTTCTTTTTTGAAATAAAAAAAGCTGTGGTATTTCGGGACAATGAGCTGTCCCCAGACTGTTGCCCCGAAATAGCATTTTTGAAAAAAAAGTTCTTTCAGGATAATTATTTCAAAACACTTATCCCAGAAAAAGTTTTTTCAAAAATGCTGGGCAATGTAGATATACCCATGTTGTTTAAAGTCACTCTCAAAACTCCATTGACTTCAAATAGGAGCAAGAGGGAGTAACTAACCAAGAAGACATTTTAACTAAAAATGAGATTAGGACATAAACGGGGTGGGGGTGGGGACCACAAAAACCAAAACCCACCTCTTTCCCAGAATATTAACAATAAAACCTGCAAATGCTGCACATTTTCTTTGCATCTTGAATTCCCATTAAACTTAACAAGTCTTGGGTGGTCAAAAAATGTCAGATCAGATCTTCATGGCTGATACTGTCTTTATGTCACACCTGGACTGTACAAAGGAGTATATGGTTAAATTAAAGCTGATCTGTAAGTCTTCTTGATAAACTACCTTCCTTTGTTACATAATGAGGACCACTGTTGATTTTACCTGAAACACAGTTTTTGTGATATATGCCCTTGCATGTCTTTTAATGGAAATTTCTAAAAGATTTATTTATTTGAGAGGGTACAATGAGTTCTTGAGCCATTCAGGACTGAAAGGAAAGCATCCATCGTAATGGAAATTATTGGGACAAGTAGACTTTGGTCTTGTAAATCTCTGCTTATTCTCAATTCTGGAATTACACAGGATCAGCAATATTTAATATGGAGAGGTATTTTACAAGTACAGAGTTTCAAAGCATAAATATTAGCATATTTGCAACTACCCCTGAAAACCAACTGAAGTCAGTGGGATCATTCACAATGCCTAAAGTTAAGCATGTGTATAAATCTTTGCAGGACCAGGGCCCAAGTCTGTATAAAGTATATTCTAGAATATGGAATGGCAGGCTTTAAAACATCACTTTAAAGTGAACCAAAAAAGTCCTATTTCAGTTACAACTGGTGAAGAGATTCTAAAATCAGAAAAAGGTGCTTCCTCTTCCATGACACTTTTATTTCTAAGCTTTTAAAATATCATTTTGTGACTTGGCTGCTATATCATCTCTTATTTATGTAACCACAGTTCTCAGCGACTGTTATAAAAACTTTGTGAAGATTACCAAGGAAGTAAATCTTAAAGGAGCAATATAAATATTTAAGCTGCTGCCTTATAATATGGCTGGAGTGCACCATCTTGAGTTACAACCTCCTCCAACTCCCTGAATGCAAGAATATAGATAGACTTCTACATATACATTTAGCGACCTTGCATCCAAACTTGGATAACCTCTATTAGAATTACCTTTATTATAATGCAACCTCTGATCATGGGACCAGGTCCCATAGCCTTTACTAAAAAAGGAGGCAGGGTATGACGCTACAATGTTAAAAAGGTAATGCATTCACTGCATAGAAATATTTGCATAATATGACCTTCCACTTATTAACAACTAATGCCTTTCACCTTGTGCTGTGTTTTTGTAAAGTAGAAGTGGGGAGTGGTAGGCCGTAAGAAATTTTAGAAAGGCCTTTTGTAAAGAGGTTTGAGCTTGTTTTTTAAACACTGGTTAAATATGTATTATTGTTTTACAGAGAATTTTCCAAGTGTTCCTGGACTCTGTACTGCTGATGCCCTCAAGTAATATTTAATGTGCTGCAGTCTATAAACAGCTGTGTTTTCAGTTTTCTTAAACTAAGCCTCTCTGCTATACCTGGAATAGCAAAGATTATAAATATAGGCATTAGCGTATCTTTGAAAACCATCAGTTCTTATACACACACAAATAAACTGTGTACAAAATACACTGCAATGTAAGAACATCTATAAGTATTTAGACATAAACCCTTCAAGAAACAAGAATGTAAGAATGGCCATACTAAGTTAAACCAGAGGTCCATCTATCCTGTCTTCCAACAGTGGACAATGCCAGGTGCTTCAGAGGGAATGAGGAGAACATGTAATTATAAAGTGATTAAACCTATCTGCCATTCCCAGTTTCTGGCATACAACAATCCAGATCTATCCTCTTCAGTGAACTTATCTAGTTCTTTTTTGCACCCATTATAGTCTTTCTTGGTCTTCACAACATGCTCTGGCAAAGAGTTCCACAGGGTTGACCGTGCATTTTGTGAACAAATGCTTCTTTTTGTTCCTTTTGTTAAACTTGCTGCCTATTGATTTCATTTGATGATCCCTGTTTCTTTTGTTATGAGAAGTAGTAAATAACATCTCATTTGCTTTCTCCACACCAGTTGTGATTTTATAGACCTCTCTTATATCATCCCTTAATCTTTTCCATGATGAAAAATCCTAGTCTTATTAATTTTTCCTCATAAGGAGGATCTGAGGGATCTTATTAAAGGCTTTATGAACACGAGTGCACTATATTCACTGGATTATGCTCATCCACATGCTTGTTGACCACTTCAGAGAATTCTAGTAGACTGGTGAGGCATGATTTCCCTTTACAAAAACCATGTTGACTTTTCCCCAACTAATCATGTTTGTCTCTCTCTGATAATTCCGTTCTTTGCTATTGTTTCAACCGATTTATTTTGTACTGAAGCTGGGCTTACTAGACTATAATTGTCAGAGCCTTTTTAAAAAATCAGTGTCACATTAGTGACTCTACAATCAGCTTGTACAGCAGCTGATTTAAATGATAGGTTACATACCAGTTGGTAGTTCTGCAGTTTCACTTCTGAGTTCCTTCAGAACTTGAGGATGAATACCATCGGGTCCTGATCACTTATTGCTGTTTAATTTATCAATTGGTCCAAAATCTCCTTGAATGATACCTCAATCTGGGATAGTTCCTCATTTAGTTTCTCTGCAATCGCCTTATATTCCTTGAATGTTCCTTGAACATCTTGATCATTTGGTAGTCCCACTGATTGTTTACAGGCTTCCTGCTTCTGATGTACTTAATATTTTTTGCTGTTATTTTTTGAGTATTGGAGTAATTGTTCATCAAATTCTTTCTGGCCTTCCTAATTTTATTTTTACATACCACTTGCCAGTGTTTATGATCCTTTCTATTTTCCTCAATGGGATTTAACTTCCATTTTTTAAAGGATGCCTGTTTGCCTCTAACTGCTTCTTTTACTTTGTTGTTTAGCCACAATGGCACTTTTTTTTGTCCTCTTACTATGCTATCTTTAATTGGGTGTATATCTTTACATTGAATTATAAGTATAAGCTACAAAATTGCTGCATGTTTGATTTTTTACAATTTTATTAATTCTTTTTATGTAAGCTATAGAAATAAACAAGTTGACATCTTTAAACTTAGGGTCCCAGTCTGTAAATCTTTACTAATGAATCAGTCCTGACTTTTTGATGAGTACCTGCACTGATTCTACAATTGCAAGATAAGATAAATCATGTGAGTGAGGGTTTTCAGGATTATACACAAAAGCATAAACTCAAAATTTGAATGACAAGAAAAACAAAACCAAAGCTATACTTAAAATGAGCAGAAATGGCACTAACATAAAATTCAATACTCATACTTCAGCAAATCAAGTTTATGGAGCCAATCAGGCAATTTTTACCCAAAGTTCAGTCTCAAGTCAAAGGGATTTTATCTGAAAAAGAATAGTAGGATTACGTGCACACATACTCATGCTATTATGGAAGTACCATTGGTGTCTCCATAGTTAAAAAGAGTTACATTCTGCACTTACAGCAAAAATTCAACTTCTGTCCGATGTATGAAATGTACCATGTATTCTCTCCACAATTACATCATTTACTTTTTGAATATAGAATTAATTTTCTGAGAATTTATAAGTAAATCTGTTAAATAACTTAGAACTTATAATATATTCAAAACGAGTCCTTTACAAAAATTATCATCAATATCAGACCCTTTTTGTCCTTAAAAGGGTCTAGTAACAAAGTAACACACTCTTCAAATTTCCTACATGGTTAAAAGTCATGGAATTAGTGTGGATGGGCTGGTTCTTCTCCAGAAATTCCACAAAGAGTCTTTCAAAATGACTGTCATCTCCCATTGTTATGAGTAATATTAAGGCCAACGTCACTCTCAGTTAGCTGGGCATTTTGAGGTTATTTGTTGTTCTTTGTTCTTAATGGAACAGAGGCAATAGACTGGTTTTCCCAAAGATGACAGCTGTCTCCATTCAAAGGTGCCTCACATGATTCCTCTCCCTTTCCTCCCAGCATCAGCAGCCACCACCTTCCCTGGGGGCAATCTATGGTCAATTAGGAACAATGAAGGAAGGAGATCATTTTGAAACGGGGCAGTTCTCCTTAAATTTCTCTGAGGGGAATATTTTGAATGTCAGACTCTGGTAAAGGACAAAATTTCAGGAATGAAAGATCATGAAAACATGATGCAAATCCTAAATATTTTTTCCAAAAGTTACCTGTGCATCAGATCTACTTCATAGAGAGAGCAGTAGGGAGGAATGTATGCTGGTAAATGTGGAGAAGAGGAAGGAAGAGGAATCTGGATGTGCATACAGTAAAACAGAACAACATGCAAAGCCACAAAGAGTTTGGTGAACAGAAGGGCTGGGGAAACTTGTGCTGCTCAAGTGAAAGAAGACAGCTATCAGCCCAGCTTAACTGACCAGTATGCTCTGGCTATTTTGCGCAGCTCTAGGGTGTCATTAAACATCCAGGCATACTGGTGAATCTGACCATAACAATTAATACCTAAGAATGATTTAAAGTTTATATGCCGTATCTTCAAATAATACATGATAACATTCTCTCTGAGCTCATTGTTTAGAGTTCATGAATTGAATTTTTAATAAAATAACACACAATGGAAATTCTATGCAAAAACTATGTTAAAATTGAGTTATGGTTGAGAATATATATCAGTAATTTAAAGTAAGCTACATTCCATTGATGTTATAACCGTCCTCAAACTAAGTATGTTATACCCCAGGAAATTCAAGGTAAGGTTAAACTTAAAAGAAATCCTAGTATCATACAGTTTAGAAATGTGTGCTTAGAGCAGTCAAACAAACTTAGCTGAGCCTTGTACTGACACATGGGAAAAAAAGGGAAAAATTGAAGAAAATGTCTTTAAAAATCTGTTTAACTTAATCTGGGATCAGAAATAGCAACATGTCTTAATCATAATCATATTTTGTACATGGGATTGATACAGGATAATTACATATATAATAAGAATTCCTGCTCATTCAAAAGACCCTTCAGATTTTGCCAAATCACTCACACCACTATGTGTACAACCCTGAGACAGTTTTACTCTTTCTGATAATCAGTAGCAATAATAATACTGAGCACATTTTTCTTTCAGATGAGTATGTTTAGTTTTATAAATGGCAAAACTAGGGTACAGAGCATTTCAAGGTCCTGATCAATTAAAGGTTTAAAGGTCCTGAACAATTTGCATAGGGGAAGTGAAATCCATGAGTTGGAAACCATGGCATTGCCTTTATATTTCCTTCCAGGAAGGGGGCACTTGCTTTTCTCTTCCCCATCCCAGAGGACCCATCGCTTGACTCCAAAGGATCTTTGCTTCAGTTCTGTCACTTGTTCCCATCAGTTCCTGTCTTCCCCTGGAGAGCATAGCATTTGAAGGAGCCATGACTCTAGGGGCTTCCTCTCCCACAACAACATTCCCAAGAACCCTCCTTTTTGGGGGGAGTGAGGGTGTTCTATTGTATGCAAGGGAGTACAGGGATCAATTCAGCCTCAGTTTTAGAGAGCAGAGAATATAGAGGAGTCCAGCTCCAGTCCAGTCTCCCACCCAGCTCTTCTCTTTCCATGTCCATGGAAATGGAAATGTAACACTACACAGAAACCCACATACACCTGTTTCTTACTGTTGTAGGTGCAGGTAGATTGGGAAGAGACAGCAAGACCATGAGTGGTACTCCCAGGGTCACACAAATCAGGAATAGAAACCATCCCTCTTGAATTCCAGTCCAATGTTTGGTCAATAAACTATTTACGTGGACCAGCCTGTTTCAGCACCTGCAAATAGTACACTATCTCTGTGTGTGTGTGTGTGTGTGTGTGTGTGTGTGATGCACATGCACACACACAGATACAGGAGCCTAACTTTAGATTCCTAGTTTTGAAAATATTAGCCCTAGATTTTTATCATCAAAATAATGAAAAAATCCTTTGGTTGAAGAACACTCTCACTCAATTGACTTGATTCATTTTTTCCCCTCATAGTAACTTCTACAGTCCATCTGCTGAAAGAAGAAGCCAAAATGTTTTAGAATTATGTTTTCATAGGGAATTCTTTGTTAATTAACTATCTCTCTCTGCCATGTGCAGCAACTGATGAAATCAGCTACCATAATTTTATGAAATACAGTGTTCAACTGTTTGTTTGTGTCAGTAAGCACACTTTCTGACAACCATTGCTTGGATAGACCACAAGGTGTCCAAGTAACATTTTATTTTAATATAATGTGGTCACACAGTTACTGTAGCATCACAATTTCTTATTTCCTTGTATCTAAAGGATGAGATCTCCGGCTAAATGCAGCAGAAAGCTTTTATGTGCTCAAACTCATTTGTACTTCCAATTTTTATGCATTTTTTAGAGTAGGGCTTAGCCTTCTGAAATTATTTATGAGATTTAAAAAAAAAATCGGGAATGACCAGGTCCAGACTGCTGTTATATTTAATATATAGCTTTGTGTGTGTCCATGTAATTTGCTGTCTGGTACTGTGTTAATGAGGAGATGGCATTGCCATGCCATGCAGAAGTGTAGTTTGTAATTGAAAATGAAATAAACCAACCTTTTTACCTTTCAGTACTGTAGAATACTCTGGGTAGCTAAGCTTTGGCTTGTTTCCAGGAAGCTTTGTTAGAGAGGAGAAGTGCAGAATGCCATTTTCTACATTTTTCATGTGTGTATTTTCCAGCAAAGCAGCAGCATCTTTTTGTAATAATACCTCACTCTTACCAGTAGCTCGTGTTTTCCATCTGGAGACTTCGATGTATTTATTAAGGTGGGTATTTATTTTTTCCCCTTTAACCTTGCATAATAACTAATAAGGTCAAGAAACAGGAATAGAAGCCAGGTCCCCAGTATATGAATCCCGGTATACAGTGCTAAACACAAGATAGCACTATCTTTCCTGCAGTCAATTAACCATTTTCTCTCCTTTACTATGGTTGAAAAAATGGAGGAGGTGATGTGGTCCTTATTGAACCTACAGCAAAGCCTAAAATGTGCCAGAGGAAAGGATAAATCAGTGTAGCAACTTACAGTCATTTACAACTCAAAAATTAGGGTTCTTTTATGTCTCCTCATTCAGTTTCTCCTTGAGAGATAAAGGAAGATCAGTTGCCCATCATACAACATGTTTTCTCCAAGTGACAAAAAATGAGATCCTGCCAGATCCTTAGTTTGCATAGTGAGTCCTGGAAAAATGAAGTGCAAAATTAGACCCTAAATGGAAGATACCTGGCTCCTGAAGTTTTAATGGGAACAGACCAGTGGCTCAGTCCTGCGGCCCTTTTTGTGAGGAATCCTTATTCACAGGAGAACAATCAAGGACTCCTGTGGCACTTAAAGACAAACAAATATATTTATAGAGTGAGCTTTTGTGGGAGAAAATCCCATTGTATTTTTCTAAGTTACCCATAAATATGTTGGCATATTATGATGCCATGCAGGTGCTCATAGCAATGCAGTTGACTTGAAGGTATACATTATCCTCAAATCTGAAATGTTAACAGGTGAGTACAAAGTAAGAAAGTTCAGCCACACAATGTGTTGTGGCATCATCTGGGATGGTTCTTCTAATAGCCTGTAATCTATCTTCATGTGGATTTTTATGGCCAATGCTGAACATTTCCTCAAGTCTCATCTGAAAGCACCTCTACTTTACTTATGCTACATTGATGACATCTTCATCATCTGTACCCACAGTATGGATGCCCTTGAAAATTTCTAGAGATTTCAATAATTTCTACTCCACAATTAAACTTAGCCTAGAACACTTAGCATAGGAGATCTACTTTCTGGACACTATAGTACAAATTATGAATGGACACATGAGCACCACCTTATACTGAAAAACTACTGATCAGTAAAGTTACCTACATCCCCCGAGCTTTCATCCAAAACACACCAAACGATCCATTGTCTACAGCCAAGCCCTAAGATATAACTGCATTTGCTCCGACTCCTCAGATAGAGACAGACACCTTTAGGATCTCTACCAAGGATTCTTAAAACTACAGTACCCAGCTGTGGAAGTGAAGAAACAGATTGACAGATCCAGGTGGATACCACAGAGTCAACTACTACAGGAGAAGCCCAAGAAAGAAAATAACAGAACGCCACTAGTCATCACCTACAACCCTCAAGTCAGACCTCTACAGCACATCATCAGGGATCTACAGCCTATTCTACAAGATGATCCCTCACTCTCTTACGCCCTTGGAGACAGACCTCTCCATGCTTACGGACAGCCCCCTCCCCCCACCTGACTCAGATACTCACCAGTAACCACAGATCTAACAACAGAATCATTAAAGCAGGCACATATCCCTGCAACAAACCACGCCTCCAACTTTGCCCACGTATCTGCACAAAAGACTTTATTACAGGACCTAATAAAACCAGCTACTCCTTCAAAAGCTCATTTACTTGCTCATCCACCAATGTGATTTATGTCATCATGTGCCAGAAATGCTTCTCTGCCTTACATATTGAACAAACAGGACAGTCCCTATGCAAAAGAATAAACGAGCACAAATCTGCCATCAGAAACCACAACATTTTAAAATCAGTAGGTGAGCATTTCAATCTTCCTGACCACTCCATTGATGATTTACTGATTTGGTGCTCAGACAGATGAATACCAGATCAAGGCTTCAAAGACAAGCTGCAGAGCTCAGATTGATTTTCAACTTTGCCTGCATTGCTTCCGGTCTCAATAGGAATTTTGGATTTTTTTTTCTCATTACAAAAGGTAATTTGGCCTCATCTTACCCTATGCGCTGTTCCCCAGTGTTTGAATCTTAACAACTGCTTTGATTTGTTGTTACAGTGCGACCTGTTCCCATGACTTACACTTCCCTGCATTTATTTCTTCCCATTCTGTAAGTTCCCCCATTTTCAAAGCATCTGATGAAGCACTATTTTCTCCCATGAAAGCTAATGCAATAAATAAATTTCGTTAGTCTTTAAGGCTGTGTTCAGATGACAGTTTTATTTTGAAACAACACCTGTTGTTTCAAAATAAAAATTCTTATGTCCACACGACATACTGTTATTTCAAAACAGTAAAACCTAGCAGGAAATCGAAATAGCCGTTGTTTTGAAATGGTTGTTTCGAAACAACAGCATTCGGACGCGTTGTTTCGAAACAACGTGTCCGAATGGACTTATTTCAAAATAATCATTCTGAAATAACAGCCATTTTGATAGCAGGCTTTCCCTTAATTCAAATTAACTTTTTCTTAATTTGAATTAACTTATTTCAAAATAAGGACTTTATTTCATTTCAAAATAACCTATTTCGAAATAACAGTTTACGTGTGAACATAGCTTAAGTGTCACAAGACTCCTTGTTTGTTTTACTGAACTAGACTAACATGGTTGTCCATTTGGAATTTACAGTAGACATTTCACTGATATCAATGGAAGCATCCATATGACTGAGGAGTGTTTACATGAGAAGATTATGATAAAATTATGATATATACAATAACAGAATAATGGTGCAGGGTACAATTTCCCTGTATCTTATGCTCATGTAATTATTATATGCTTTTGGAATAAAAGGGGGGGATTAGCGCCTCATTTTACCAAAACATTTGAGCACTTTTCTCGGTGCTCTCAAGATGTTCATGATTCCATTGAAACGTAGGTGTAAGGATGGGCAATTAATGGTCTCACAGTGCACCTCAAAAGTGGAAAAAGTTTGTAAATTTAAGCAATGCCTTCTTAAATTCCATTGGTAGCACTTCTAATGATGTTTGAGGTGAGGAAAGATAATGGGGGACAAAATAAATGAAGGTGAAAATGCAAGTATGGAGGAGCTGCTCTCTGTCAGGACTCTGAAGAATATTCTGGCCCTACAACTTCACTGGGGTGAGAAGAACAAACCGGTCTTGTGTCATGTCAATGGAATGTAGCAGAATGCAAGTGTAGAAGGAAATTACTTCTGAGGAAAACAGTACTCACGGTTTCTCAGAAAAAAGATCCTATGACTTTTTAAAAATACCCAGCATGTCATATCCTGGCTTCAAGATGCAGGAATACAGCTGTAGCTTTACAATTGAGTGGCATTAATTTTTGGTTCCCTATTTTTTTTTCTTTTGTTTTGTTTTTAAATAGTACATCTGTTGCTGTCCTGTCCTGATGTGTCTGGCCTCATGGGACACCATGTGAGCCTAGACGAGGCCTGATTTTCTAAACCATAACTTCCTTTGCTTACCTGTAATTTGCAGAAGCTAAAAGCTACAGGGACAATGTCTAATCATCTGCTGTGTGGGGGTGGACACAATCAAGGTAGTCATACCTCCAAATAAAATGACACCAGATATCTGCATGTGTAAAATGATGGGTGCCAAAGCACAGGCTTTGTAAGCTGCAAGGGAATTTAAAATAATTGGATTGGGTTCACCCCCTAACCCTCACTTTTCTCTCTATTTATGTATATAGAAGGACTGAAAAATGGTTTTGTAAAAGGTTCACTCCTCCCCCCCCATCGCTTATTTATACCTTAGAAATATCAAACTTAAATTCTGGGGTATTGTTAGAGTTCCTGTTTTGGGGGAGGGATGTGATGGGACATAATGTTAGTTTCCATTCCTTAGTTATAGCTGTGATAGCTATAACAAAGCTATCCTTTTTTTCACAATGCCAGTCAGTCCCCGAAGTTTAAATAGGTATTAGCAAAAGCCAACAATAAGTAGATATTTAAACAATCTGACTAAAAATCCTATCTCTTGTCAATTGCTCAACTATAACCCTCATTTTTTGTTTTGTTTGTGACATCATCATTTCACTAGTTTTCAGTTAGTCTGCCGGGCTAAGGAGAACCTGAATTTCTCATTTAAGAATGGAGCAGAAAATATATTTCAAAAAAAGAGAAAACCTTTCCCTACTCATTATGAAGAAACAATAATGATGAGTGCACTGGTAATGTCTTTTCCATTTGCAGGTTTCCTTTAAGATTGACCCTGTGTGTTCACAGAGCCATATTAGTTTCCTTTCTGAGACTTATGGCCTCTGTCTGAAGAATACTGAGCAAATAATTAGCAACAAATAATTTTTCAGTTGAATTTACAGTCTTTAGGTGATCATGAAACATCCACTGGCAGATGATAGTTATATCAGATTTATTCAGCCTATGTAATTATTTGGTTTCTGTGTGCATGTGTGTGAATTTTTTAAAACTCTGTGCTGCCTCTGAACAGTCAACTAAGATTCAGTATTCATGTTGTGTTGATCAGTTGAAACTGATCTAACAAGTAACACTGTGTTGTTTACACTCTCTCAGTAGATGAACATGTAGATGCTTTTGTGGTGCATACATGCATGTACAAAACTTTGATATCAGGCTCCACAAATACTTATTCAGACAACTTTAGAAATATATTTGCACGAAAAATTAATGCCAGTAAAATTAATTTGACAAATATTAATGCAAAGTGAATGCAAAAGAGGAGCAACAACAATCAAAGAAAAGTCAATTAAAATCTCAAGTGAGTATTCAGATTTTTTTGCAATGTTCATAAAGGTCCATTGAAGACAATTAAAGGAGGTGAATTTTGTCTCAGCCTTACTTAAATCTATAATCATAATAATTCTACCTGGATGCATCTTTCAGCAAACATACACTACTTAAAATACAGTTTATTTTTAAAAAAAAAATCAACATTTTGAACTGCATCACTTTGGAATTTATTTTATTTACCTGATTTAGCAGGACTGTTCACTTCTGTAAAGAGAAGAGTTCATCCCTGGGCACAGGACTGGGACAAGTCCTATTCATTAATTAAGTATTCAAAATAGGATGGAAGTGAAACTTAAGTGGTTTATTAGCCTTATGTTAATACTCCATAGAGCGAGAGCCATGAACTGGGCAAGGGGTGTTGCTTCAGAATTGTTGAGGACAGAAGTACAGAGATAATGGGCCTGCTCCCACTCCCACTGAAGTATGTGTGAATTTATCATTGACTTCAACAGGCACAAGATCTTGACCAGTATTCGTAGTTGTATTATAGGGTTTTACTTTCCATGTTTACAGACTGTCTGTGTCCCAAAAAAGTCATAGCATTTAAGGCTAGACGGGACCGCATGATCATCTAGTCTGACTTCAGTATATCCCAGACCACCAAAACCACCCAGAACCCACATATTAAACCCAACACTGTAAATGAGACCAAAGTAAATGAAACCCACAGCAGATGAGACTATTATGTGCCACAGGCAGAGTAGAGGAAAGACCAAGATACGCTAGGCTCGAGCCCGCACAATAGCAAGACAATGATTAAATGATATATCCAGATGATCCTGGAAAGTGTTCCACATCCCTGTATTGCAGAAGACAAAAAAAATCCCTGTTTTATCCACACTATTACTTCATTTTTATTTATTTATTTTTTTTTTACAATTCACTTCTATTCTGGTGCACAAAAGCTACCCCATCATCTTTACCTTTATTCCTAACCCTCCTAAACATCAGTTCCCTGAAAGAATACTACAGACATTTTAAAACAAATAATCCCGATATCATCTTCTCCTTCTATTGCCAAAAAACTTTTTTTTACCCAAATAAAAATGAAATATCACCAGTAGGGGGAATAGATGTATAAGAAACAAACTCAAAATGTTTTTATTATATGAAAATGACTTGAACGGGCTTTTGCTATTTCATCCAAAAACTTCCTGGTTTATCATTTTACCAAATGTTTTTCACATGAGAAAATAGTGAGAGCATAGTGTTTAAATAAGGTATTTAGAGGCTTTTCAGTAATGCACAAG
>ML681990.1:43922223-43923236 GCA_007922195.1 Podocnemis expansa | reverse complement strand
AACAGAAAAAAGGCTGGATGGGAAGAAAGCACATCATCATATCCTCGCTATTCCACCCACTCTACCACACCATTCCCTCACTCCTCACCTGTGCCCCAAGAAAAAGAATTCAATACTATCTGTAATTGACAGCATAAGGGTACAGTCTATGGATAATTAGAATGTAATATCCCCAAATATTAAAAAAAAACCCTAGGTATATTATACAGCAGCCTCCAGCCTCCACTTAGTTTACTTTGCATGAGTGGACTCTTAGCTGCCCAAGTGGTAGGGTGACCAGATAGCAAGTGCGAAAAATCAGGGCAGAGAGTAGGGGAAATAGGTGCCTGCACAAGACAAAGCCACAAACAGTGGTATTATCCCTACAAAATCAGGACATTTGGTCACCCTACTGTGCAGTGCAATGTGGGGGAATCTATGTCAATATCCTAGTTTGCATTAAAAAGTTAAATAACACTGGGTGGGTCATATTGTGCTTTTAGTATTTAAGTGGCACTCCATTATTTTTGGATAAAAATGTTTAAAATGGCAGAAGGAGAGAAAAACATGAGAAGTGGTTGATGGAGAGTAGATACCTTTCAGCTGCAGTTTGAAAACATAAAACAGACAGATTTGAAATTAGACAGCAAATTGATGAAGGAGATTGTATCCAGCCTTCAGGAGCTGCAAAGAAGATTCTCATGCCAACAGTGGTCAGAGTGTGTTGAAGGACAGAGAGCAAGCTGCTGTTAGGCAAGAGGAATGAGGTCAAGTGCTGAAGTCAGGCAGAACAAGTCCAGGGAAGGTTTTGAAAACAAAAAGAAGAATTTTGAACAGGGTGACTGGGGAGCTATGGGGTTACATTTGGAAGGGAAGGCAAAAATAATCTTTTCAAGGTAACCATATTAGTTTTTCAATAGCAATAAGGTAGAAATCCTTAGAGGATAGCCAACCAAGCATTAAATAGATGAGTACACCTTTTAGACTTGATCCCAACTCTCTTCTCTCCAAATATTTCATGTTACCAGATTTTT
>ML681990.1:43812223-43917223 GCA_007922195.1 Podocnemis expansa | reverse complement strand
GACAAACACTGAAATGAATTACTGGAGAAATACATTACGTCTCACATCATAACATTTAACATTGTGCTTGTGCATAATTGGAGCCATACAGCCCAAACTGAAATGTGATTCTTGCCTAAAGGAGGTGATAAATAACTGCAGCAGGGAAAAAAATGCTCCAACTTTCCCTTAAAAGAAAATAAAATAGAAAGGACTCCTTTTGCTTGTGGGGCCACCAGCATCAGTTCATCACATATAATTGGCTTGCCCCTAAAGTATCTAGCTGTCCATAAGAATGATGTAAGATGAGGAATTAAAAGTTATATCAGATTCTGGTTGAGGGGAGCAAGTGTAAGTTTCTACTTTTTCCTTCAAGATCCGCACAGGGTTTTGGCTTTGTCCCTTTTCTCTGCCAGTGCCAAAAGAGTCATCTGTTTAACTGCAAAATAATTAAACAGACATGAGAACTTTTGGGGAACAGATTACAAATCAACTTTACCATCACACAGGGGTCACTTCCTAAAAAGCCTGCCTTTGTTAGGAAGAAAATCATCAACCATTAATGCTAAATCCCCAAATAAATGGTCTTTGTGCTTAAAGTGCAGGAATGCCAATCAGGGAGACTATATTAGAGTGCTACTCTGTCACATATTTTCTGTTCTTAAATCATTTAAACTCTCTATATTTCAAGTTAACGATATGTAAAATAGGAATGATAATTTCAAAGGGGCAGCCGTGTTAGTCTAATAAAGCAAAAAAAGCAAGGAGTTTTGTGGCACTTAAAGACTAACAGATTTATTTCTTGCATGAGCTTTCGTGGGAGAATATCCCACTTCATCAGACGCTTTGAAGAGGGGGATGATAATGTCTACTGAGCTGCCAGGAAGTAGAGTAAAAGCTGAAGCAAAAGTACTTTGAGATCTTCCGACAAGTGCTTTAAAAGAGCACAGTATTATGTTATTACTGCTTGTCATGAACTCACAGACTGTCTCTTGCAGAGGAGACTGCAAATGAGCCATCTCTATACCTAAGTATTCTTGCAACAATTTCCTTGAATTAAACAAATTATTTCTCTGCCTTGTGCCACTTCTAATCTTATTGCAGATCAGTAGCAATGGTAGGGGTAAGCATTCATAATTTACAAAAGTAAAAGATTATTTTAACTTGATGATAAAAGACCAGCAATTTCAGTCATTTTGGTAATTACAAAACCTGCAAACAGAAAAATTCCAACAACCCTGAGACTCCACAAACTGAATTAGTGGGAAGCATGCAGTCTAATCATATGCCCTTCCATGGACATTGAGAAGGACAACGCATCTTTTTAGATCCTTCCAGGTCCTTTGATGGTGGTGCAAGTCCCCACATCTCATCCATATGTCTGGGTACTGTTGGAGATACAGCCCTTGCCTAACTGAGTACTAAAGGCAGATCAACAATTTTGCTTGATCAATAATATCCAACATAAGCTGGTCTATAAAATGACAGTACATAGGTTCTTAGCTTGGGAGAGAATTTATTTACACATTCTGAAGAGGGATCAAGAGTGTAGTTGTGTTCATATATTGGAGAGAAGAAATATTTTGACCAGTTTCAGATTTGTTTTAAATTTTAGACAGTGAATGGCTTAATTCACTATATGAAATGTTGTAGACTGCCCATCTGTAACATGGGCTAATCTATTGTATTATTTGAAAGATACAGATGCCATATTATTCATGTTTTGAAATTGACCATCATGTACAGGGACGTGATACAGAGACCAGGGAACAATTTTTCTAGTGGGGTGCTGATTGTAGAAACCATGTACTTAGTGTTTGTCAGTACTACTTCAAGCCATGCAGCACCCATAGGTCCCTCACCTCTGACCATGCATATGAAATGAGCTTTGATATCATTGGGTCAAATCCTGAAGTTTTATTAATGTACTACTCTCATTGAAGCAAACAGGAGTTTTGCCTGACTAAGGTCTTCAGAACTGAGCTCTATATTGACATTTTAATATCTCCCTACTACAGATTGACACTATGTCAAAATGGCTTGACTGAGGCTTCTGTGAGGTAGCATGCCAAAGATCCACCCCTTAACATACTGGCAATATATTCTATAGGGGGAAGCAGCATGGTCCAGTGGACCCAGACAAGAGAATCAAGTTCCTCTCCAGGCATTATTATTGCCTCATTGGGTTACATTTGGTAAGCCACCTAAGTCTACATTTTCAGAAGTGTCCACTTATTCAGGGTGCTTCAGTTTTTGGGAGCTGAACTTGAGAGAAACCTGAGTTTCAGAGCTGCTGAACATTCACAGCCCCAGCTGAAGTCAGTGGAACTGTACATGCTCAGCAGCTCTGCTGCAAATCACGCCTAACGGGTCTAAAGTTGTGTACCCAAAATTAGCAGACACTTGTGAAGATGGGTGCTTCAGGTTCCCCCTCTGTAAAATGGGGACAATAATATGTACCCAACTTTAGAAAACTTTGAGAGCGACAGATGAAAACTGCTATATGGGCTCAGTCCAGCTCTCAGTGAAACCATTGAGAGTTTTCCCATAGACTTCAGTGGCAGCTGGATCAAGCCGTGTAAGTGTCATTATTGTGAGCTGTGTCCCTGCTATAGAATGCTATTAGTACAGATTGTTTTGACACAGATGCAGGAATGATAGGGAGACATGCAATACTATTCTTGGTATGCACTGTAACCCAATGAACCTCAACTCTCTTTCAACATGACTTACAACGTAGTCTCAAAGCACTTTGGTATGGCAACACAGGCTGAAAAAGAGCTGGCTTCAGCAATTCATATTAGGCTTAAATTAGAGGTTGGCAATCTGAAAGATAAGATGAGCCATTTTTAAAAAAATTCCTTCAATTTAACTAAGTGTTTTGAGAGCCACAATGGGTTTAGCCTCCTGGTGGGGGGAGCTGGGTACTGGGCCAGGGAGCCTGCCATGGGGTTCCCTGTTGGGGTGGGGGACCAGAACGAAGAGTGGGCTGCCTGTAGGGTCCCTTGGAGGCAAGAGGGAGCCTGGTGCCCAGCACGGGCTACGCTCAAAGTCCCCCAGTGGCAGGGGGGAGCCCAGAGCTTGGAGCCACAAGGGAGCAGCCAAAGAGCCACATGTGGCTCCAGAGCTACAGGTTGCAGACCTCTGGCTTAAACCAATGCTCACTGAAGCCAATGAAAGCGTCTCCATTGACTTGAATCAGGGTGACCAGATGTCCCAGTTTTATAGGGACAGTCCCACTATACAATAGAGGTCTCCGTGAGGATCTGGTTGCCAGTCCCAGAGTGTCCCCTCAGATACATGAAGAGTTTTTCCCTCTGCATTTGACACCTGAATTTTCCATAGGCGTGGCAGGCCCATGCTCATTTTGTCACTGACTACCAACTCCCTCCTGAAGCTTGTAACAATAGCCTAGAAAGATGGAGCTGGAGTTAAGATTACCTTTGGCAGTGTTATGCTCATTACCATGAATTTTCATGGGACTTGTCTGCAGTCTGTAAAGGAAAGGAATTTTATATGATGTTTGCTATGTTTGGCCCATGGGGTGCACACATATTTTGTAGAATGGGAAAGAATGTTTACATAAAAGTGGAAAGCATGTTGTGTAGCCCCTTCCCCTCTCTACATAGCCCTCTAGTATTTGCATTCATCCACACCATGCAGAATTTGCTGCTATCCACACTACGCAGTGAAACAGAAATCCTATGGATATATATTGTTTTGGTTCAGCTTTTGGGTTGGATTTTAGTTTGTTTGAAATTGTCGCTCATCTTTTTTTGTAATTAATGCACTTCAAATTTATTAGCAAATGCCTTGCTGCTATTGTGCTAAAGTTATAAGTAAATCTTTTTCTTTGTGCTTGTACTTTTTCTTTATAATTACTACTTAAAGTGAAATATCAGTTTCCCAACAAGCTGTATAACATTAATTATAGCTATGACTCCTAGGCATCCTGGAAGAGTGGAATCTAAAATAAATTTCTTTTTATTATTGTAGAATAAGGAACTTAAGACTCATTCCTTTCTTTACTGAAAAAGAGGTAATCCATACTTTAATACTGGCACCCTTGCAGATATCATAGGTATAAGACTATCTGGGTTTCAACTCAGTGGACCTTCTATAAAGTTGAAAAATTAATTCTAGTTATTCAGCTGAGATATTGGTATCTTCTATAAGCAAAATCATCAGTGTTAACTAAAGCATTAGTTACACTGACATAAGTATATAGGATTTTGTCTTGAAAATGAAATTTATTTTAAACTCCACTGCTTTAATGCACCCTGGAGTCATACTCCCAAGAATTCTCATGTGTGTCTCACAGTGGATGTTAACCAAGTGATGAGTCTTTGAGACCTCTGAGCATTAGTCCTGCAATAAGATCCCACTATTCTCACCATAGGCTGAAAATTCACTTATTAATCATGACTTCAGCTAGATCTTGGGATCTCAGGTCTCCTTTAGCCTTAAAATTTATTTCAATGCCATTAAGATATAAGAATGGTGATACTGGATCAGACCAATAGTCTGTCTAGCCTAGTATACTGTCTTTTGGCAGTAGGCAATGGCAGGTGCTCCAGAAGCAATGAACAGAAAAGTAACCATCAAGTGGTCCATCTCCTGTTGCCCATTCTCAGCTTCTAGCAAACACAGGCTTGGGACACTTCAGAGCACAGTTTTGCATCCTTGCCCATTCTGAGTAATGGCCACTTATGGACCAATCCTTCATGAATTTACCTGATTCTTTTTTGAACTCTGTAATAGTCTTGCCCTTCATAACATCCTATGTTCAGGAGTTCCACAAGTTGACTGTGTGTTGAGTGAAGGAATATCTGCTTTTGTTCATTTAAAATCTGCTGCCTATTTATTTCATTTGGTGACCCCTAGAGCTTTTGTTATGAAAAGCAGTAAATAACACTTTCTCATTTACTTGCTCCACACCACTCATTTCATATCCCCCCTGAATCATCTCTTTTCCAAGCAGAAAAGTCTCAAGTTTTCCTAATCCTTCCTCATGTGGAAATTGTTCCAGATCCCTAATAATTTTTGTTGCCCTTTTCAGTACCTTTCCAATTTTAATATATTTTATTTTAAATGAGATCAGATTTGCACACAATATTCAATGATAGCTTAATTTGCTTAAATGCCTTTCATGAGGGACTTTGTCAAAGGCTTTCTGAAAATCTGAGTACACTATATCCACTGGATCACTCTTGTCCACATGCTTGTTGACCCCCTCAAACTATTCTAGTAGACTGGTGAGGCATGATTTCTTTTACAAAAGCCACGTTGACTCTTCCCCAACAAATCATATTCATCAATGTGTCTGATAATTCTGTTCTTTAATATGGGTTCAATCCATTTACCTGGTATTGAAGTTAGGCTTACCGTCCTGTAATCATTGGGATTGCCTCTGGAGCCTTCTTTAAAAATTGGCATCACAGTGGTTATTCTTCAGTCATCTAATATAGCTGTTGATTTAAATGACAGGTTACATACCACAGTTAGTAGGTCTGTGTTGTCACTTCTGAGTACCTTCAGAACTCTTGGGAGGTTACCATCTAGTCATAGTGGCTTATTAGTGTTTAAGCTATCAATTGTTCTAAAACTTCCTTTAACATCACCTCAATCTGGGAGAGTTCCTCAAATTTGTCACCTAACAAGAATGGCTCCAGTTTGAGAATCTCCCTCACAGCCTCAGCCATGAAGACTGATACAAAGAATTCATTTAATTTCTCCTCAATAGCCTTATATTCCTTGAGTGCTCCTTCAGCATCTCAGTTGTCCAGTGCTCTGACTGATTGTTTAGCACACTGTTTCTCAACCTTTTTCATACCAGGGACCAGCTCCATATACTGTGTAGGGAGATCTCAGGGACCAGTATTGGTCCACAAACCAGTTGTTGAAAAATGCTGGTTTAGCAGCCTTCCTGCTTTTAATGTACTTTTTAAAAAATCGCTGTTACTTTTTGAGCCTTTGGCTAGCTGTTCTTCATATTTTTTCTCGGCCTTTCTAATAATATTTTTATATTTTACTTGCCAGTGTTTAGACTTCTATTTTCCTCAATAGGACTTAATGTCTACTTTTTAAAGGATGCCTTTTTGCCTCTACCTGTTTATTTTACTTTGTTGTTTACCCACAGTGGCACTTTTTTGTCCTCGTACTATGTTTTACAATTTGGGACACATATTTAAAAGGTTATCTATTATCATGTCTTTAAAAAGTTTCCATGTAGCTTTCAGGGATTTCACTTTTGGCTCTGCATCTTTTAAATAAATTAAATGACTTATATTTGCTTTAGTTATATAAGTATGGAGTCGACGATAAATAAATCCATAAAAGCAAGAAGCTAATTTTAAGAAGTAGTCCTTGGAACTTAGAAATGGTGGAAATTTCAGCCTTCTTATTGCAGCTAACTGATTTGAAATTACTTGAAGTGTTCCTTTAATTGTAACAAAAAAGTAAAATACAGAGGAACAGAATATATGAGTAGCCTTTTAGAGTATTTTTATTTTTTATTATATTGCTCTGTATGTTAATTATTTTCCAGCTATTTAGTTCTGGACAGCACCTGCTCTGAGGAGCTCATGGTCTGTGAGCAGGCACACATGTAGACAGATTAGAATTATGTTGTTATAAAAATCCTTTATAAATGGGCTGCTTCTTTTCAATGGGAATAAACCAACAGTTTTATGTATAAGTACACTGTCTGAAGTACCTACCCGCAAACTCACTTTATCTTTGTAGCCAAGTTCCAGAGGGGCAGCCGTGTTAGTCTAGTTCAGCAAAACAAACAAGGAGTCCTGTGATACTTAAAAACTAACAAATTTATTTATTGAATGAGCTTTTGTGGGAGAAAATCTCACTTCATCAGACATTTGAAGCATCTGGAACAATAATGCAATCCACAATGCCTAAGCTGCCACTCCAGCCCACGACTGGAAAAAGATAGGCATCTAAGAACCAGATCCAAAAGTCTTCATGTGAGGTGGGGAGCTGACTAAGCTAGCTAATGGGAGATGCTGACAAGAGGGGAGTGTCCTAAGCCCTGCCCCTTTCATGGAGATAGGTACCTAAATCTGATCTGCCCTGATATGACTATCTCTGCTGGTGCTCCACAACCAGGAACCCTCCTGCAGTAGGTTGGCATAGGCACATAAGTTGTTTTTTTTTTTTTTTGGGGGGGGGGGGGGAGAAATGGCTAATCACTTGCTTCACTGCATGCAAAATGGCTAGAGAAGGAGGTGGTGGCGGCACCACTAAACACCCATATAACCTTTAGCACAGTGGTCACAGTACTCACCTGGGATTTGGAGAGACTTTTCACTCTGCTTTCTACCTGAGAGGGACAAAAGTTTTGAACTGGGGGTCCCTCTCAGTCAAGTGCTGATCTGGGGTTTCCTCAATCTCCTGTTTAAATTGTTCCACTGTTTAGAAATACATTAAGATAGAACATGAGAGTGAGTGAGAATGACAATATGGAGTCTTGTTGGACACAGTTACAGAATTATTTTACTTCTGACACTAAAGGACATATACACAGCATTAACTAAAATATACTTTAAAGGTAAATGTAATGCATTATCCGTCTGTCCCCCTACATTATCTGTCTGTGCCCCACATTCAGCTATGCCCTGACACACAGAGAGAACGATGAGAATCAGTTCCTGCAATTGTGCAGTTAGAAACAACATTGGCCAATATGCCTTCCAGTGGAAAAAGGAAGTCCAGCTCTTCACCCACACCCCCAAGATGCAGATGAAGACCATAGCTTTCAAAAGTTGCACTTACATCACTTATAGTGTCATTTGAATTGTAGGAAAAATGTATTTTGGTGGAGTCCATGTTAAATTCTCAGTTAAGGGTGTTGTGTTAGCAAGGAGGACTAACAGGATCCTGGTTTGTGCCAGAGAGGTGTACAGATCCAAGGCTTTGCGGCATCATTTTATTAAGAGCATTGAACAGATGGAGTTTGAATAGAGGGGAGATTTTCAAAGGCACAAATGGCAGTTATTACTTATCTGTGGTGCCTTTTAAATGCATAATTTTCAGTTAATATTGCTTGGTTTTTAACTTTAAGACGCTGCTTTTAAAAAGTCTTTTACATATTACTACTGGCTAGATTTTCATATGTGACTAGTGATTTGCGGGTATTTTGATTTTTGCTTATCCTAGAGAAAGATCTTTCAGAGGCCTGATTTTCAGTGTATGATTGATCAGCACTTTCTGATAGATTTCACTGAATTCCAAATGTTATTGAAACTGTTCTGGATTTACATCTATCTCAGGCCTGGTCTATACTAGGAAATTAGTTTGGTATAACAACATCGCTTGGGGTGAGAAAAATCTACTCCTCTGAGTGACTCAGTTAAATTGACCTAATTCCCCATGTAGACAGCACTAGGTCATCAGAATTCTCACACTGAATGACCTACCACCTATCATGGAGGTGGATTACCTACATCGATGAGAAACCCTTCCCATCACTATATGCAGTGCCTTCACTGAAGCACTCTTTTTAAGAGTAGAAAAACCCTCACTGTTGAAGAAAAAAGTGAGACAGAGAAAGCCAAGAAAACCTATATGTGTTTTTCCCATAGCCACCAAAAGCTTTTAATTTATGAGCCTGGATGAAAATGCACTCCATGGCTGCCAAGGGAAGACAGCTGGCAGAGCTTTTGCAGGCTGAAAGCTGCAAAACTACACTACCAACTAAAACTGTGATATATCAAAGGGTTTAGTAGCATAAGCAACATTCTTGTAAAAAAAATTGGTACCTCCAGTAAAGAACAGGATTAAATTCAATACAAAAGTGAAAGTGTACAGACAAGCGAAGGTTTATCCAATCTGTGAGTTGATTCACTTTATCATGGTAATGGGGATGGCATGTTATATCAGCCTCAAGGTACAGTCTGTGCCTGTGTAGAATTTCATCTTTTAAGATACAGTGTATTATGGTTCGTCACATTATACTTTATTCCCTTTATTTCTGAGTAAGGTTTTTTCTATATGTTGTCCAAAATGTGTGAGTTTTATTCTTAATTCTCAGTCATCTTATTTATCATGCATGTATTCCAGATGCTTATTTAATTTGAATGACAATATAAAACAACATAGCTACCCATTGTCCTTCACTTCTGCGCTAAAATTTAGGAAAATTTTGCATGATGGCAAATTTTCCACAAATCTGAGCTGACTGACGAAAGAGAATGGTAAAAGCAGAGGAGATGAGAATTAGGCTAAATAAGTTAGTTTCATTTTTTTGTCTTCAGGATTGTCTGAAATCTGTGAAAAGTTCAGTGTCACACCTGGGCTCTTCTAACTTGCATGACCAATGTTTACTAATAGGTCTCACTGATCTTGGCAGCATTAAAGGCTTGGATTTTTCCATATAGATGAACTGTTCTTGAACAAAAAAAAAGCAAGGAGTCTTGTGGCACTTAAAGACTAACAGATTTTATCACATGAGCTTCATCTGACAAAGTGGGGTATTCTCCCACGAAAGCTCATGTTATAAATAAATCTGTTAGTCTTTAAGTGCCATAAGACTCCTTGCTTTTTTTTTTTTTTTGCTTTACTAGACTAACACAGCTGCCCCTTTGGAACTTGTTCCTCAACAGTTTCTCCAAAGAATTAGGCACAAATATTTGAACAGGTCAATTTTTTCCTACAGAAACTTTTTTGATGCAAAATTGTTTTGAGGTTTGCTTTTTCAGACAAAACAAAACTTTTCATAAAAACTCTTTCTATCTATGAAATTTTTCCAAGTTTAATTGAAGAAATGAATGCTTGACATTCAAAAAAAACCTACTGATTGGTATAGTTACCTACATCCTTCGAGCTTCCATCCTAAACACACCACACGATCCATCGTCTACAGCCAAGCCCTAAGATATAACTGAATCTGCTCTGATCCCTCAGACCGAGACAGACATCTTGAGGATCTCTATCAAGCATTCTTGAAACTACAGGACCCACCTGGGGAAGTAAGAAAACAAATTGACAGAGCTAGACGGGTTCCCCAAAGTCATCTACTACAGGAGAGACCCAAGAAAGAAAGCAACAGAACACCACTAGTCACCACATACAACCCTCAAGTCAGACCTCTGCAACAGATCATTAAGGACCTACAGCCTATTCTAAAAGATGATCCCTCTCTCTCTCAAGCATTAGGAGACAGACCACTCTTTGCTTATAGGCAGCCCCCTAATCTTAAACAGATACTCACCAGCAACTACAGATCTAACAACAGGAACACTGAAGCAGGCACACACCCAAGCCTGCCCATGTATCTACACAACAGACACCATCATAGGTCCTAATCAAGCCTGCTACTCCATCAAAGGCTCATTTACCCGCTCATCTACTAATGTGCCATCATGTGCAAGAAATGCCCCTACACCTTATATATTGGACAAACAGAACGCTCGCTCCGTAAGAGACTGAATGAGCACAGAGCTGATATCAGAAATCAAAGAACAGAGAAATCAGTTGCTGAGCACTTCCATCTTCCTAATCACTTGATGATGGATTTGTTAACGACTGTTGTTAGAGCTGTACCTGGGACATCAAGACTTCAAAGAGAGACAGCTGAACTCGAATTAATATGCAAGCTAAATTCTGTGAAAGCAGGACTGAATCGAGAGCATGGGTTCTTTTCCCGTTACAAAGGGTAATTTGACTTCAGGCTTCCCATGGTTTGAGCCTGTAAACTGCTCTGATTTGCTGTTACTTTATGACCTGATCCTATGTTTTACACCCCCTTGCATTTAGTTTCATTCCTTTCTGTAAGTTCACCCATCTTCGAAGCATCTGAGGAAGTGGGATCTTCTCCCACGAAAGCTCATGCAAAAAATAAATGTTAGTCTTAAAGTGCCACACAACTCCTTGTTGTTTATTCAAAAAAAGGCCAATTTGGAAATGCTACCACTGTGTCTTATGGGAGTTGTAGTATAATGGCCTTATATCCCCACTACCCTCTGGGGGACTAGGCTCCCCAGCTATGCTATATCACCCATGATGCACTATGGCCAGCAACTCCCATGGTGCACCACCTACTCTCATTAGGAGGGAAGACTATAGTGCATCATGCAGTGTGATCAGGAAACCCAATTTATAAGAAGGACTGGGAGCATGAGAGAAGCATAGCTTCAATGAGGCATCTTCATGGAATTCTAGGTAGAATTCCTTTGGTTTTCAGTTTAAATGTTTCTATTTTCAATTTTTTTTGCTGAAAATTCAAAATTTTTCACAGGGGAAAAAAAAATCCATCCAGCTCCAACAAATAGGCTTTGCTTCAGCATCAGACACACATGTCCTCTTTCCATCTGCTTAGTTTCCTAAGCAAACATTTATTTGGCTAATATATGAAGAGGTGTCTTTCTAGCTGAGGTCCTCTATGACCTATTTCCACAGTAATGTACAAATTCCTACTGCATAGTTTTCTTTTGTTTTGAATTTCCTTTAGTTATTCTAATACTACAACTAAGCACATAGCATTTTACTGCTTTTTAACAATCCATTCTTTTTGAAGGAAAATGATTATCCATTACTTGATATGTCAAGATGCCAAATATGTCCATTTTCTTCTTATTCTTATTTTTATGTGTGCTCTTAGACCATACGATCAGTCATTACATTGCATCAAATTATAGTTTGATGAAACAATTTAGATTTCATATTGGGCATGGTAATGGAATGGTAAGCTGTATTGCATTGTTCAACCATGAGGTGGTGGCATGTGCAATGTAACAAACAAGGAGTCCTGTGGCATTTAAAGACAAACAAAGTTATTAGTCATTCCTGGCAGTGTGGTAAAAGGTCTTATCGTTAACATTTCTGGTGTAGCTCTCCAGGGAGGAAGCTCTGTAGCTAGTCCATATCTGTATGTGGTTTGCAGTGTTTGGAAGCACTGGATGGGGATAATAGCAGATTTAAGGATAAATGGAGTAGCAAATCTAGCAAAACAGGGCTGTAGGGCAGATGGGACTTTCTGGGTGCAGGTGGCATTGAACTGGCAGCAGATAGGACTACTGGAACCATGAGAAAAGTTAAGATATGAAGAAGTTGTTGTCTGCACAAGGGAAGGGCTGCAAACAGCTAGCATTAGCGTTATGGTACCTTAAATCACAAGCCATTGCTGAAGATCGCCACAGGCACGTTACTCTGCATCTAGTCGACATCATAGCCCATTTTGACCATAACATACATGTGCAGGGTAAGTGGCTGCTGTAATTTCTCTTCCAAAGGTAGGACTCCAGAAGCAGAAGTCTCTCTCTTTCTGAGTTGGCTTTCCATCTAGTTTTCCAGAACTCACATTCCTTGTGTCACTCATATTGCCTGTGCCACTCTTTCCGTATTGTCTGGGCAATTTTGGCAGACCTGTTTGTGAAACAAAGAAGTGAGGAAGGAAGTGCCCCTGTGCTAGAAGATTTCCGTGGGATAGTAAATTACTTTGGTGTAGCACGGACTGAAATGAGGTAGTCTGGTGATTGGCACTGCCAGCATGCAGCTTCCTATGATGTTAACTGAGTAGCAAGAGAGCATAAATAGAAAGCACAGAGAAGATGTTTTGGTCAAGTTGCTGGAGGAAACAACATAACCCTAAGTGTATGGTATGAAATCAGTGTGAATTAAATTCTATTCTTCTGTGTTGCACCGTTTGTTAAAGAGTTCTGTCAAGCACTGTAGGTCAAGGAAAGAGAGAATCTCCAATTTGACTGTCCTTGGCTGTGGGGTAGATGTAAATGATAGGGCTCCTCCACTTCCTGCTGACTTATCTCACAGGAGTGGTACAACAGCATATTCCTAAATCATTCAGGTCTTCCAGATGAGAACATAAAGGTGGATTTGGGAACATGTAGAACCATTACCATTAAATGATTAATCCACAGACTATTTTATATTGACACCTGGTGCTGCAGTTTCTGAAAAATAGCTATGTATTAAAAAGCAAAAGGGCAAGAGAGATGCCCAGGATTGGTCAGCTCATCCAAATTCACCAGACTAACAGCAGGCATTGAAAACAGTGATATATGGCGGGAGGGTCTTTCTATCTGAGTTTGACATGCACAATAAAATATATTTTTTTAAATAACTGCAAAAGAGGGGGACAATTCATCTGATTGGTCAATAAGGAAAGATTAAGAATAATGGTATTAAGCTAATGCAAAGTACTCTTAAGCCAGATGATAGAGAAAAAAACTATACCCATAAATAAAAAAATATCCAAGGAAGAATAAGCTGACATGGACTGAATGGAAACAGAAATCGCCATAATTGGAGATGTTCCTGGCTAGATTTGGCAAACAGATACTGGGGATACTTAGTAAATAACTGGATATATTTTGCTATAATGCAAGAAGGTAGACTGCACAGTTCACTAGGTAGCTCCCAACCTAATGTCCGTGTGTTTATGAATGTGTGTTCACTAGTTAGTGCAAATATAATGTACACTACAAAGCCAATTGAGCTCATTTCCATGGCTTTGGCAAAGAAGTTGTTTATTATTGTCATCCATGTACCTTGGAAGACACCTGATGTGAAGTTTATAATTGAAATGTTGTGAATTTTTTCAACATATGGATCTTTCACATCCATTTAGTTGCCAGTTTAGTAATAATTTTATGTAATGAGGAATTGTTAATAATACATGGAACACTAAATTGACGTAATCACTAAAAAACGTTATGACATTCATTATGCAAAAGATGCTATCATTCCAAGTGCCTTCGTTACGCTCTAAACAAAGAATGTAGAACTGCATTACAAGTCAAATTAATCTTTAAAATAGTGAATCTGTGATGTTTTAACAATATTTCTATATAATTATTCTAAAGGTGAAACTGATAATGAGATATTCCCTTCTCTCGTCTTAAAGCATTCTCCTTGTTACTTTCTAGTTATAACTGACTATCTGGCAAATGTTAGGGAACATAAAGTGCATCAGAGCTGAATGGCAAAAGTCGCATACATGTTCTCTGTGTCCTGTTACTTTGATCACTTAGTCACACAGCAATGTGCCTGGTTTAGGCACTTGTAGAAAGGGTGACATAAGTATCTCTTCCAACTGGAGAAGAATACATTTGGAAGAGATGGTAATGGGATAAAAAGCCTTTTGCCCCTAGCCCACCAGATCAAATCTTCCCTAAATTGGCAGTTACTGAAAGTCAATGGCACACTGGCAGGTGAAATGAACTCTTAGTGGCCAAATGTCTACATCTCATTTGTCACTTTTACTGCCATTCAGAACAGATTAACGGTATGTCTACACTGCCATTAGAAATTCACAGCTGATGCTATTTGACTTGGGAATGCAGAGCTCAGACTAAGTGGTTGTTTAAGGGCCATGCAAATGTTTGGGGCTTGGGCTAGAGCCCGAGCTCTGGAAGGCCCCCATCAAGTAGGATCCTAAGGTTTGGTCTACCGCCCAGCCCAAACATCTGCCCCACAATTTAACAGACCTTTAGCCCAACTCACCTGGCACAGGCCAGCTGTGAGTTTTTAACTGCAGCGCAGCTATACCCCAAATGGGCACAGAGAATAAATCACTCTCATGCTTGAAAGGCAGTCCTCTCCAGAACAGGATCTTTACATAGTGATGGGTGGTGTAGGGAAGCTTTCAAGGTCTCCAACTTAGCTTTGTCTAGTCTGTTGGTGGAGTCCTTCATCTTCCTGTGCTGTCAGCCTGGCAGCTCTCATGAGCATCCCATTAACTTAAAGAAGGGTCTGATTCTGCTTTCACTCACACTGGTGTCAAGCAGGAATTTCACAATTGAAGTCAATGAGCAGCCATTTAAAACTGAATAAAAGTGAGAAGTGAATTGGCCCTAATTAATGAACTATTGAAAGGCTGAGTAGCTGGTGTAAAGATGAACGGGATTAAATTCTATTTTACCTAACTATTTTTCAGCCCTATCTCCTTTGTACAAAGTGCAGTTTGCTTATCTGGGGAAATGATATTCAGGTGTCTTTTGGCTCTACCCTTTTTTATTGGCTGGATACTTCCCCTAAAATCACCTCTAATATGCTACGTTTATTTAACAATGACATATGGGTTTCTGTTACTTGAAGAGAAACACTGCAAATGGAGCTATTTTGTTTAAATGTTACGACAATTTGAGCTGTGTTGGGATGAATACAATACACCCCCAAAACTTTGATAGTTACTCTGTGGTCATAAAAGATATTTGTGTTCAAATTTGAAAGTCTCATTCATATATACCAGTAGACTGACCCAGAACAGAGCCAGGGCACTGTGTGTTTTTGATCTTTTCTGATACTATGCTGGAAAGTACCATTAAGCAGAACTCCCATGCTGACACCAAAAGGACCTTAATTCAGAAGACCAACATATCTACCAGCAGAAAAGAGGCAGTTTCCAAATCTAAGTTAAATAAAGATGGTAGAGTCCATATAACATAAAACAAAAGTCACTCTTTGCTGTTTTAGACGAAAGTTATTTTTAGAAGTTGATTACACTTTAATAAAGGAGTTTACTGGTACTACGCAAGCCTAGGTCCAGTCCTTTGAAATCAATGGTATTCTTGGGGGCACAACAGTTCATCCACCTGTAAAAAGTTCCAGGATAAGAGCTTTATTCATTATTTCTTTCCTTCCTTTTGAATATATGGCTATATTTTAGAGCCTATGAGTTTTACTGTGTCTATTCAGTTATCTTGTAAAACTCCAAAAGATGATTTCTAAATAGGCTCTTCAGAGATGAAAATAGTAAATTAGACTATCTATGTTCATGAGCACATAGAATATATTCTTTGGAGCAATCCCGTATGTGTATTTCATATGGGGACATAAAATTAGTTATTTGTAGACTTAACTGTAATAAAGTACAGAATTATCAGACTATGTACGATGTGTCCATTCCTTAGGTGATGTAATTTAATTTCTATGATTTGATTAATTCTAATAATTACCATGTGTTAGTTCTCTCTTGCCTTCTCCTGGCTTTATACTCAAAGATTTTCCAGAAAGCTCATTAATGCTCTCTGATTTAGCCAATATAACCCACTCCTTTTTAAGGTATTTCAGACCATTTCCTTATATCAAAAAAAAGATTTTGAAATGGAGTAAAGGATCTAGTTTGATATTTTTCTAATCAGAAAAATAAGGCTGTAACAAAGTAAGCCATTAAATATTCATTCAGAAAAAATATTGCAATTGAGTATCTTATATTTTGTAAAATACATTAAGCAACAGGAATCATTTTAGGAAGTATTTATTTGGTAGCAAGAAAGATTTGTTTATTATAGAAATTTATTTGGAAACAAGGAAGAGATTGATTAATCTTTATTTTTGTATTTTTAGGTTACGCAGGATCACAAAGCTGAATGTTAATAAAGCTTCTTTGTATTTTGTATTCAATGAAAACTAAAATCTTTTCCTCATTTTCTTTTCTTTTAACTGTAGCCAAGATAGTATGCATGCACGAAGATGAGGTGTTCCCCTTATATGCTTGTCCCTTGCATCAGAAGTAGTAACATGGATAAGGAGGGAAAGAAACATGGTCTCCGCAGTGGCTGCATCCCATTTTCAGAGAGACAGAGGGAATGAAATGGGGTAGGAACTGATCCACTTTGACACCTAAACTGTCTTCAGCACTTACCCAGGGGAATCTTTCTGAAAACTATTTTCCAGCAATGGTTCAGTTTGCAGTATGGGCTCGGGTTTTACAATTATTTATTTTGCAGAAGTTCCTTCTCCTTTCAGATTTTAATCTACCTGTCCTTTCTTACAAGAATTGCCTTTTAATTAAGAGTCAGAGTGGGACATCCTTGTTCACGTAGACTAATACCTTAGACTACAAGTAGTCCCATTAAAGTCAGTGGAGGAGCAAAGTACTACTCAAGATGATTTAGAGTACCATAATTTAACCCCACATAATTCTCTTCCAGAGTTTTTGTCTGAAAAACAATTCTATAGCAAGAAAGGTCTTGAAGTTACAAGACATGTACAATGAAATATGTCACAAAACACCCTAATGTTTTACTTCAGTTCAGTCAAAAAAGCTCTGTGATGTGATGCAAAGAACAGAACCACTAATACCCTTGAGGGAAAAACTACACTTTTGAAGATTAATGGGTTAAGAGTTGCATTCTTAGCAGTACTAAGCAACTTTAATCCTGATTAAAGTCAGTGGCTGCTGTAGATGCTCATTACCTTCCTGGATCATGCCCTATATGAGAAAGGAAGGAATTTCTCCAGTAAAAATCCAGAAACATTGGCTCTTATCCTCACAGAAGTAACAGTGAAACCCTTTATTGAAAGTAGAGCTGAGTGAATAGTTCACAGCAAATACATTCAATGAATGCTGCCTTTTTTCCCCTTGTAAATTTCCCACATATTGTAAAATTCCCAGATGTGTTTGTTATTCAAAATTATGGTAAGCACATATTTCTTCATGGAAGTCACACTTAAGATCATGTTTTTGGTGAATAGTCGATCTTACTTTCACTATTTTGAAAGTCATTCATGCTAAAGCTTGAGCATGCAAATATTCCCAGAATGGAAACGTGAAAGAATTGTAAACATGGTCTAATTGAAATTCACTTGCCATGTTGACCAAATATTCGTGCAACATTTTTCCTACTACTCAATTTTAGTTGACTAAAATCTCACTGATGTATATTAAGGAGAGAAGAAGTCACAGCCAAATCCTCTTCAATAATGCAGATGCAATTGTCTTGGAATATGCAGACTTGCTGGACAAGAATAACCCCAGTTAACCAACCTCACCCCAGTCTCCTTATCTTGGTCAGAGGCCAGTCCTTTCAGGCAGGCTGCTCAATGACTGAGCAAGCTCTGCTGCTTTCAACCAAGCAGCCAAATGCAGGAGACCCTGGCTTCCCTTGTTGTTAAACTCCTGCCAAGCCCCAATCAGTGAAGGTATATTACATTTCTCATAACTGCTGACAACCAGCTTGTTGCTGAAATATGCTTCTCTGATAAATAATTTGTTTGTTAGTTTCTGAGGTCAGCAAATAAACAACTGGCCAGTAGACCTATCCCAATCTCTATTCCTGAGGTTGTGCTCTAATTTTTGTCCATGGGAAGAGGTACCCATGAGCACTGTTCCCTCTCAGCTGTGCACGTGCGCACACAGGTCATGAAACCTGCACACCCAAAAAAATAAAGTGCACACAAAAAAATTCAATAGTGCTAATATTGGTGCTCACAAAAATGTTTTTGCGCACACAAAGAAATTGTTTGCACACACAGTCTATGAGTAATTAGAGGGAACATTGGCTGGGACCCTCATGGAGGGAGGAACCCCCCCCCAAGGGAGACCAGACAGAGCAAGGGTCGGACCCTCTGAGCCTGGATTTGGGAGCTGGCTACAGGTAGCATGGAGTCCCGGGTGCTGAATGGGAGAAGGCTCCACCGTAGCAGAGTCCTGGTGGGCTGTGAACAGAGGGGATCCAAGATGCTTTTCTGGGTTCTCCGTGACATCTTTGTGGCAGCAGTGGGATGCCCTACAGCAATACCCCACAGTGCGTGACCATCCACTGCAGTGCTGGCAAGAGGGGGCAGCGGGAAGGGGTAACGTTGGTCCCTTCAGAAGGGCATTGTGTGTCTGAGCAGACACAAGGAGCTTTGTGGATCAGCAGGCTCCTGGGGCTCACTTGATGAAGATGCCCAGCCCAGGGACAGCTGGGGTGTTGTTCAAAGACCTGCATCCCTGGCCAAGAGAGGGGTTTCCTCCAGGGTGGTCTGGACAGCCCCTGGAAGGATCTGTGCCCTGGATTTGAATTGGGAGGCAGGGAGGCAGCCAACTGGAGGCCCACTGCTGGGAGACTGATGGAGAGACCAGTGAATATGCAAATGTCCTGCACCTGATTGGACAATGGGGGAAGTGGACTCAGTCTGGAGGGGACCCCCAGGTGTGCTTGGTGAAGCCTGATCCTGTGAGCTGGATTCTCTGAGAGAGACATTGGTCTCACATATTGCTGGTGATAACAGTACAGCATAGATTACAAGCGGTTGTTAAAACAAGAACTAGTGAACATTAGTAAGTCTCGAGGATTAAAAGTCAGTAGGCTCACCAAGGGGCAGCTCATTGCCCAGCTGGAAGAGAGCGATGGGGGCAGAGAGAGAGAGACCCCTCAGTGGTGGGAGCCTCCAGGGAGCTCAGAAGTAGCAGCCCTGAAATGCCCCAACGACAAACCCCAACCAGAGAGGGGCGCAGGCGATGCCAGTCTGCCCCAGAGGAGGCGCCCAGAGGAGCTGGGAGCTGCAGCCCAGGGCCTTCTCGGCAGCAATCCCCAATCCATAGGGGATGCTCACAGTTCAGTTCCCCCTCAGAAATAAGGCGGCTGGAACTGGAGCTGAGGCTACAGGAGCTACAAGATAAAACAAGACAATGCCAATTTGAGTTAGAAAAGAAACAGCTGGAGATGGCAGAGAGAGAGAAAGAGAGACAACATGAGCTGGAGCTGGCCAGACTTAGGAGCCAGGAGGGGGCCCCAGTGAGGGCAGAGTCCGAGAGCCCCTTCCTGCTGGACCCCAAAGTACTAAGTTGATGGGTCCCTTTGAGGAGGGAGGAGGCATTGATACCTCCCTCACCATCTTTGAGAAAACCGGTAATGTACATCAGGTGAATCTCGCAGACCAGCTGCGGTATCTGACCCCCCTTCTGGGTCCAAAAGTGATGGAGGTACTCAGTCAGATGGAGGGAGCAGAAACTGGAGATTATGAGCAGTTCAAGCAAGCTCTGCTGCTAAAGTTTCAGCTGACCCCTGAGGTGTGCCAGGAGAAACTACAATCTGTGCAGAAAGAGCCAGGGGTGACCTACCTGGAAACCAGCACATTGATAAAGGAGTACCTCTGGAAATGGACTGGCTTGCCTGGGAATGCAACCAGGGAAGAAGTGGGGGAACTGCTGGGCCTGGAGCAGTTATATAATATTTGTGCCCCCGACCTGAGGCTGTGGCTGATGTACCAGAAACCCAAGGACCTACACAGTGCCGGCAGGCTGGCTGATGAGTTTGGGGCCAGCCAGTCGGGTCATGGGCTAGGTCTGAAGGGGGCCGGAAGGGGGGCCTGTGGCGGAGGCTCCAACAGGACTCTCAGAAGGTAGCCCCAGAAAACAGATCATCCGAAGGAACTACTCAACTAGGTCCTGGTGAACAGGGAGACTGGAGGTGCTTCTCATATGGTGAGACAGGCCACAAGAATGCAGTGCCCAAAACACAGAGACAAGAGGGCCAAACCGACTGCCCAAAGTCTGCATTGGGTAGGAGCCTGTCCAGAGGAGGCACTAACCATGGCAGAAGCGGCAGCTAGTTGGGTTGACGCTCCCAGTGAGAGAGTGGGTGGCCAGGTGGGCTCACTGGTACCGGGAGGTCTCCAGACTCAGAATCCTCTATTTACCAAGTGAGCTAAGGCCCACCCAAGGGAGGTCAGCAGCAACTCATCCCTATTGAGGTAGAGGGAAGAAAAGTCCAAGGGTTCTGGGACATGGGTGCAGAGGTGACTCTGGCCCAGCTGGAGGTGGTGGGACCCGACAAGATGGTCCCTGATACTTATCTGAACCTAAGGGAGGTGTTCGGGCTACCTGTACAAGTGCCTGTAGCAAGAGTGCATCTGAAGTGGGGAGGCAAAGAGGGCCTCAAGGAGATGGGGGTGCACAATCGTTTGCGAGCCGAGGTACTGATGGGACAAAAATCTAGAAGGGTGGCCTGGTGAACCCCAGAGAACATTGGCCGCACCCAGAAGTCAGGGCCAGCAGGGGCTCCTTACACCTAGTGTCCCTGAGACAAATATGAGAAACCTTGCAGAGGGGCGGACGAGACCGATGGGGCCAGAAAAGTGCAAGGAGGAGGATCCAACCCCGGACAAGGCTGGGGAACAGACTCCAACATCCTCTCCCACAGACGAGTTTCAGGAGGATCTATGGGGCAACCCTTCACTAGCAAAGTTGAGGGCGCCCGCAGACCTTGGGGCTGAGGAGTCCCTTGGGAGAGACCGCAGGGAGAAATTCCTGTGGGAGAAAGGGGCCCTGTACTGAGAGTGGACTCCAGTGGCAGAGGCGGAGCCGTGGCAGGTCAGGCAACAATTGGTGGTGCCCCAAAGATACTGCCAAAGACTGTTGTACTTGGCCCATGATATTCCTCCGTTGGGACACCAGGGGATAAAATGCACTCAGCAGCGGCTGCTGCAAAACTTCTACTGGGTGGGAATTTTCGATGCAGTCAAGCGATATTGTCAATCATGTGACACTTGTCAGAGGGTGGGGAAGGCCCAGGACAAAGGTAGGGCCAAGCTGAGACCCCTCCTGGTCATAGAGGAGCCATTCCAGAAGGTGGCAATGGACATAGTAGGGTCCTTCAGCAAAGCCACCCAATCAGGGAAGAAATATATTTGGGTGGTGGTAGACTTGGTCACCCGGTACCCAGAGGCTGTACCTCTGGCTCCCACCAAAACTGACAAGGTGGCAGATGATCTGATGGGCATTTTCAACAGGGTGGGGTTCCCCCAGGAGGTCCTCACGGACCAAGGTTCTAACTGTATGTCAGCCCTCTTGCAGTGTCTTGGGGAGAAGTGCGGGGCCCGACACACCTGGGCGTCAACCTATCACCCGCAGACCAACGGGCTGGTGGAAAGATTCAACAAGACTCTGGAAAGGATGCTAAAGGTTTTTATGGCTCAATACTCAAAGGACCACTGTTCCCTCTAAGCGGTGCACATGTGCGTGCGCACACAGGTCATGAAACCTACGCACACAAAAAAATAAAGTGCGCACAAAAAAATTCAATAGTGCTAATATTGGTGCTCACAAAAATGTTTTTGCGCACACAAAGAAATTGTTTGCGCACACAGTCTATGAGTAATTAGAGGGAACATTGCCCATGAGCACCTTCTCACTCTGTGCAAAACGTCTCTGATTCAGCCATTTGTGTGTTTAGCTTCCGAGGGTAGAGACTACCACATCACATTGCCAGCCTTAAACCAAATAGCACTCCAGGTAAGGAGCGTCCCATTTGTTAAACTTTTGAAGATCTTATATTTTATTGCTTTTCATGCTTCTGATGCATGATTTGTATGCATAATTTATCCCTATCATGTAAGATGATAAATTTGCATGCTAGGATCTGTAAATTTGTATTTATTCATGCCATATATAAGCAAAAAAATTTCTTTCCTCTAAGCTTATAGTATCTTTTTAATATTAAGAATGACTGAAATATGCTAACATCAAGAAACTGAACTGTGCACCAACACTGGGTAGACCAATGTTAAATAGTGTTATAGTAGGTGACAGCCTTAGAATAACCTTAAGTCTTTTAGTTCAAAAGGTTCCTTTTCTCTCCTTTGCCCTTGTGAACTGAAGCACAGCATCTCAGAGATCCAAAGATACCAATGGCATCTGCAAGTAATAAAATAGCAAGCCATGTCAGTCTCTCATCAGCCATCACCAGCTGAAGATATGTTTCAATGAGTCTGAGCTTCAAACAGTGCACTGACTACTTGCTACTGTGGCCAGAATCCTTACTGCTATCCACACATCAGGAAAAGTGTCCATCTCTGTATCATGAATGACTTGGAGAACTTGGAATGGAGCATGCTTCCTCAGAGGTGGATTAAGGGCGGCAGGGCCTCAGAACAACTGAAACATTTTACTTCAAACTTTCTATTTTCCCTTTTGTCACCAACAACAAAAACAGCACCTCAAGTCTAGTCCCCCCCCCCGTCCCCCCCCCGCAAGCCCAGCACCCCTGTCAGTCACCTGGCTTTTCTGCCTAAATCTAGTCCTGCATCTCCTGTTTACTCTGTTCAGCATCAAGACACTGGTGATGCTCAACAAATAATAATAATTACATGTAAATTAATTAGCATTTTTACAGCACTGTTTATCTAAAAAGTACTTTTACAAATATTAAATAAAAATTGCAGTAGAGCTTTAGTGGTTCTCAAATGACATTTATTCCTGTCTATGCACCATCACTGTAAACATTACGCCTTAAACATATGTAGCCAGATAAATCCTAACTCAACTCTAGTTTGGAAATGGTATCTTCCATCTTAAAGGCTTTTCTTTCTTGGGTAAGTTTATTTTACCACAAAAGACATGAAATTTGGTGCCTCTCTAGCTGTTCTCTATTCCATTCAAACTATGCAATACTTAAAGAGTAGTTTTCTCCACACAAAGATACTGTATCTAGCCATCTCCAAATAGTTAAAATAAAGCAGTATGGATTGGATGCTAGGTTCAATGGTCACACTGTAGGAGAACAATTCATTCACTAATTAAATGCATCCTACCTCCATCACTAGCTCTTCACAACTCCAAATTTATATTGCAGAGAACTTTCATTTTATATGATGCATAGAAAAGGAAAAAAGAAAAAAAGACCAAAAGACTATTAAAATATAAGAACAGGCCTCCATTTGCCCATGAAGGCCAAGAGCACCCCAGACTGCAGCATATACAAGGGCACTAAAACCGAAGGGAAATTATTAAGTTGTAGTAACACATTAACAATATAAACAATAGATGTGGCTTCATGTATATATTGCAAATTGCTGGTTGACATTTTTTTTGGTGTTCTCCTGCTGCAACTGGTTTATTGCCCTATTGAATGGGAGCAGAAAGGCATAGCTGTTTTATGTGGCTTATTGTTGAAGTGTTCATAAAGCTAGATTAGTCTGCGGTCTCATAATGCTGTGCTCCTCCTTTGCAAAAGAGCTATATACTATTGTTCCCAAATATAAATGTGAAAATTAATATAAATATTTACCATAACAGCAAATCAGCAGTCTCTCTCTCTCTTTCTCTCTTTCAATCCCCCATCCCCATACATCCATGATTTCGTTAGAGTCTTTATAGATTGTTTTCATATTTTTAATTGTTTGGTAGCATTAAAATATGAAACAATGGCTAACTGTGCAATACATTAAATACTTATGGGTATGTTGTGCCTTCTGTTATAATATAATATCCATCTATTCTGGTTGATGGGTTTTAACCTCACACAGAATACTTTAAACTCCATTTGGACTTGTGCCTACAATCACCTTAGCAAAGTCTCTTAAGTAACTGCGCACAGCCTAATTAGTATGCATTATCAATTAACAAACTTAATAGCCGGCAGATTGATTAGATCCTCTGTTGCAGGGGCAGAGCTGAAGCGAAACAGAATGAAAAATCATTGCACGCATACGCTGCTGCTTTGTTATTTTCTCAGATCCCCTCCTCCTCCTCCACATTCCTTTAATTAATGCATACATATGGTTCTGAATATCTTGTAAATCAGAGCTTGCTCTAACTCTTTAATAAAACTCACTCATAGATGAGAAAGCGATTGTCCATGCCTTATTTACTTCTGGCTGAAAACAAACAATTTGCTTTCACCCCCGTCTTTCCCTTTTAAATAACCCATATTTTTAAATATCTGCAGCTATAAACTGATTATTCTCACAGTGGTGGCACTGGAAATATATAGAAAAGTGGAAACCGTGTGCATCATTCTGGATCCCCTTAAAGCTAAGAGGATTGTTCAACTATCACATGGATAGTAGTTTGACAACTGTAAAGTGGTTTCAGCAATTTGGAAAAAAAACAGTGCAAACTATGGAATATCCTGTTCAATATTCTCTTATTTTTGATGAGCTGGATAAAGTATGAATGAAGGGAGGAATATCTTCATACCCTGAAGGCAGATGTTTGAAGAAATGTTTCCAACTAAATTGTGCATAGAATGCTGGTATTGAATAGAATTTACCTAAGATTTCAATGTAAAACCAGTGAAAGACTTTCAAACACAGTTTTGAAGAGCCACAGTGGCAAGTTTTCCTTTTGAGCAAAGCCTGTCAGCCTTGGTGAACTAAAAATAATGATACATACCTATGGCAATGTGAACATTAGAAATAAGTGCTAGAGTTTAATAATACCTATTTAGCATTTATATAGCATGTACATATTCAGTTGAGGTATTTACTAATTAATCCTCACAACAGCCTTGTGAGGCAGATACTGTAAAAACACATATCTATTTTTATTGATGTGACAAAATCAGAAGCAGATGTGAAGTGGCTGTCTCAAGACCACACAGCAAGTCATTGGCAGAGCCAGGATTAGAACTGAGGACACCCCCATTTCCAACTGTGCAGGCATGCCTCTAACAGTGGTATCCAAACTTTCTACTCCTCGCTCATCTTATTCCTGTCTGCACCTCCAGTTCCTCCACTAGGTGGGGCTGGGTCAGGACTAGGGTCATGGTCAGAGTCAGAGGCTGTGGTTGGCAGCAGGAACATGGTCAGAGGACTGAGGTCAGAGCTGCAGTCTGAAGCAGGGACTAGGTCCTGAGACCGTGGCTGAGTATGAAGACCATGGCCAGATAATATGACCATGCCTGAGCTGGTGGTTGGGCTCCAAGACCATGGCCAGATGCCATGACCAGAGGCTGAGGTGGGAGCTAAACGCCGAAGTGAGGGGGCAGGTGCTGAGGCCATGTACCAAAGCCAAGCCAGGATCTATGCACTGAAGCCATGGCCAAACCAGAGTGGGAGCAGAGCTCAGGACAGAGCAGGATTTTGCGGTGCTCCCTTTCCCTCCCCTCAGAGGGGGCTGGCCTAAGCCCCAACATGACCCCCTGAATGTTCAGCACACTACATGGTTTGAAGATCTCTGTTGTAGAAGAAACTCTCTCATTACTAGCTCTAGAAGGATTAGGTTTTTATAAGTATATGCTAATTTAACCCTGCACAGAAGCCAACAAAAATACTTCTGTCTGTAATAACTGAAATTTACAGACAGGTAAAGTAAGAGAAGTGTTGCTTAAAAACTCAGAATAATTTAAGAAGCTTTTGTTGTTGCTGTATATTTTTGCCATGTGATATTGATGATTTGTGTTTTAATGACTTTGAAGCTTTAACTTTTTCAATCTCAGCAGTTACTGCTATTAATAATTATTCTCTATCCTCCATTTTGTGGCCCCTCCCATTATTTTCTATAACTCTTAACATTTAAATAAAAATAGGAAAAAATGCATAAAACCCAGAATTTTGCACAACTGCAAAAAATTTTAAAAGGATATAAAAACAGGAAAAATGTTTAAAATGATCAATACTATCTGTAGAAATGATATTAAAAAAATCAAATTTTACCAACCCTGCCTGTAACTTATCCTTTTCATACAAATACCAGTCAGCTCAAAGGCAGACACAGCAATCAGAGTGCCTGGGCAAGAGGCTACTGCTTTGTGTAGTTGTGTCTGAAGAAGACAATCGTTATTATAGCAATATTTGTACAAAATTATACACAAGGGCTAGATAATCAGGTCTGCCAAGTTCTCTCTGTGCCATTGTTCTATAGTAAGGAATTCCCATTGCCAGAAAGGTGGTGGAGACAGCTCTCTTGTGCAGTCTCTGCCACCCAGCTTCTGCTTTCTGCACTGGAATACCCTCCCTGTTGTGTTGGGGCAAGGAAGGGATGGGAGAGCCAGAGCTGTAACATGGCGATCTGCCACCTGGGGCGCATTCTGATCAGAACGTGCCCCTTGCCATTAGCAGCACTTGGGGCCGGTGCCATGAAACGTGCCTTTTAAATGAGCGGCTCTATTGAGCCGCTCAGGCGCACCTGGGGCAAAGCCCCATTGGCCCCTCTGCAGTTACAGCCCTGGGGAGAGCTGTGGCTGAGCAAGGCTCTGCTATGTTCAGGTCTCCACTGGTGTATAGTCCATGAAAGGCTCTGGCCCCCTGAAGATTTAGACACTGAGCTGAGTGGCTGATAATGGGGATCTTGATCAACATCTCCTCTCCACTGAGCGTGAGCTCTGCTCAGCACAGTGGAGAATCAAACCCATAAAGGAGTGTGTCTAAAAGCAAAGAACTTTTCATCTTAACCCTTATTGTGTGATATTTCCTCTTTCTACAGCCTGAACAACTGCAAAGAAGGAAAAAGCCATTGACCATTAACTTTCTAAGTTATTGGTATTCATCTTCATTGAAAAGCAATTTTGGGAAGCACTGGGTCTCATTTCATTCCTACCATGGTGTTTGGAAGGTTCTTTATCTTACCATCAGCTATTTTGCCTATCCCTAAGCTTTGGTTTTAATTTTTCCCTTCAAAAAACAGAAAACACAAAGTGACACCATCTAGGAAGGGAAGCGTGTGTATAAGATTTAAATATGAACAACGCCCCAGTAGTCTTCAATACAAAAAATTAGGGTCACATTTTACCCTCACAAACAACTCTGACTGTTGTTAAAAGCAAGTACTATGCAAAGGCCAAGGTTGGAATATGACTTAGCTACCACTCCAGTCATCGTGACTATAATTACAAGACAGTAGACATGAAGACCTTCTTCTATGCCATGATGCATGTTAGAGACATATCATAAATCTGACCTGCTACTGCTGAAACAGACATGGGCTTTTCCCTAACATACTACATTATCTATGGAATTATAGTTTTACAGTTAGGTCACGAATACAAACACAGAAATGGTATTCAAACAACCTAAAGTCTTATAAAAGTTTCATCAGACACTAAAACAAACTAAAATGCCCATTTTGTCATGATACAACTTTTCCCTGAAAAATCTTTCTATTTTAAGATTTTTCTTTCAGATGTAAGGAAACTGAAATTCCTTTGAGTCTAGAGAAGGAGTCTTAATTAACTGCCAGAAAATGGTCTCAACAGTGGAATAAGAAATATGCCTCTAATTGTCATTATGTGACCCACGGGAAGGACAGTGGGCTTGTAACCCGAGAAACTAAAATGTGCAAATTTTCTTAATGATGGGGCTACTTGGAGAGCCCAGGATGAATAAAGACTGACAATCTAGATGTCTCCCTTTCTTTTGATTAGTAGCTGTACCACATAATGATTTCTCTCCCTCCCCATATTTTTCTTCCTCCTCTTAAAAATATATATTATTCTTTATAATGAATCCTTTAATAAGAAAGAAGTAAAACAAAAACAAAAACAAAAAAAAAAACCAAACAAAAACAAAAAACCAAAACAAGAAAAAGAAACCATCACATGAAAAATATAGAAATGACAACATAATGGCTTTCTAAGATTTTTATGATTATTATTTCAGGTCACCTTAACATCTCTCTCTTATTTTAAGTTCATACTCCCTTATTCTTTTATTCAACTCTAAGTCAAATTACCTTGAAATAACTACCCTGTCTCTTCCCCTTGGAACTGTATGTACTGCAGTAAGGTTTCCTGTTACTCTCTTATTTGCTGAAGAAGAATATTTTTCTGATTAACAAAGATCCCTGTGTGATCCTAGTGACCTGCTCTACTTTGTCCTTTCTGAAACATCCATATGTAAAAAGGCAATTGCAATAGTGCACAGTATTCCAAATGTAGTCATACTCAGCCCTTGTAAAATGCTAGAATTTTGAAAGTTATGTATTCGCTCCTAGTCCTTGGCCTTTTCCTCTCCTCAGCCATCCTAGTAGGTGTATGTTTGAGATTTTAAAAGTACTTTAACACTCCACCTTTCTTCTACTACACATTCTGGACACTGACAGTAAATTGAATTTTTTCTAAATAACATAAGCAACCACATGAAATTCAAGTGGTATTAGTTTCTATTTGATAATCTGCAGTCCAGAACCAAATAGACCTATGTGTCTGTGCCAGAAACTTCAGTGCCAACACAAACTAGTTTGCAGCTGACTCAGAACCTGAGGAAGTGGTAAATAATGAAGAGGACAGGTCACTTATTCAGAGTGATCTGGGCTGCTTGCTAAGCTGGGTGCAACCAAACAATATGCATTTTAATACAGTTAAACATAAGAACATAATTTGTACTTACAAGATGGGGTCTCTATCCTGAAGAGCAGTGATTCAAAATTAAAATGGTGACTCACAGAAGAGAAGGGTCGGAAGGGAAGTCAGGAGTTCACCTAGTCCAATACCCTGCTCAAAGCATGGGGGACAATTAGCTGAACCACTAGTGTGATGCTGCGGCCAAAATGGTTAATGCCAGTCCTGGGAGAATAAACAGGGGGATCTTGACTAGGAGTAGAGAGAATATTTTACCTCTTGATTTGTCACAGGTGCAGCCATCTCTAGAATACTGTGTTCAGTCTGCTGCCCACAATTCAGGAAGGATGTTGATAAAGTGAAGAAGGTTCTGAGAAGTGCCACAAGAATGATTAAAAAAAATTAATAAACATGCCTTGCAGTGAGAAACACAGGGAGTTTAAATAAATTTAGTTTAGCAAATATAATATTAAGGGGTGGCTTGATCACATTCTCTAAATACCCACAGGAAGAAGATATTTGATAATGAGCTCTTCAGTCTAGCAGAGAAAGGTATAACACAATCTAATGTCTGAAAGTTGAAGCTACAGCACTTCATGCTGGAGATAAGGCATCCATTTTTAACACTTAGGTAAATAGCCATTGGAAGAGTTTACCAAAATTTCCATCACTAGCAATTTTTAAATCCACTTTGGATGTTTTTCTAAAAATTGTGCTGTAGTTCAAAAGGAATTATGGAGTTCTTTCATGTGTGTCCAACAGGACGTCAGACTAGAATGATTAGAATGGTCCCATCTGTTCTCAGAATCCATGAACAAAACCATCCTACTTCTGACTTCAGTAAATCCAGTTATCATACTCATACTCTTTGCTCTGACTGCTTTAAAGTTGCTCTTAATGGCCCAATACTGAAGAATGACACTGGCCCAGTTACTGTTATGGAAATGCTCCACCTTCAAGACCAAGGATGCATCATGGCTTTAGTTTCTTAAGTAGCATTAACTTAGGACTACTTGAACAAAAGCACACTAAGGTCTTGCCTACACTTGCACTTAGGCATGCAATTTTTTTCATTCTGGGATGTGAAAAAATACCCCTCTGAGCAATATAATTTTTGCCAGCATAAGCACTTGTGTATACAGCACTATGTTGGGAGGAGAGAGCCTCCCATAGACATAGCTATTGCCATCATTCAGGTGGTTTTATTTTGTCAGCAGGAGTGCTTTCTCCCATAGACATCATGTGGTTACACAAATGCCTTTACAGTGGCACAGTACAAACAGAATTGTGCTGCTATAACTTTTAGACTAGCCCTAAGTAGTTATTTAGATTGCGTCTCAAACTATCTGTAATTACAGTCAGAGCATAAAATGACTAAGGTGGTCTTAACACAGGAGTCTTGGGCATTCCCCCCATCCCTAGCCTTTTAATCTTCTATAATGTCCAGATTCTATGGTGATTACGCTGGTTAGAACTTCATATGTAATAATAAATGATCCCAAAATATTAAATCAACATGGGTCCATTAACTTTATAGACTCCATGGTTACAACCAAAGACAGAGTATTAGTAGCATCTAGGGTTCAAATGAGAAACCCCAGTCACAAGTTTGCTTCAGAGGAAATCTCTCCTAAATTGAGCTGTTTCTGCTTTGTAGTGGCAAGATTCTACAAACAAATACCCTATAAGGAGTTACTGCCCCAGAGTCCAGGGGAAACACACCACAAGTGGTTAGTATGACCACTCTGAGGAAAAGAATACCTAGTCATAATCAGGCATCAAGAAGACTATTGGTTTTGGCTCACCGCTCAGCCTACAGAACTCACCAGAGATGCTCATGTTTGCCAATACTGAGCACCTTCAACTGATCCTGAAGATCAGCCAGACTGGTGACCTCAGCTGGGTTGTAGTAGATCACCTGACTGGCTGGCTGATTTGATTGGCTGAAGGACGCCAACAGACCTATGTTTAAGCTCAGCCGCTGGGGAATAGATGCCCAGTGATTTTCTTACAACTGTGATCAATCATATTAGTCCTAGTCTGATTCCTCCCTTGTTCTGGTCCTGCATTCTCTTCCTGGCTCCAGTGTTGGCTTTGACCTCTGACTCAGGCTCCTGACTCTTGGTAGCTGACTCTAGCCCTCACCCTTGCTTCTGGTTCCTGGTTCCTGACTTCTGCTCTGATACTAGGCCCCCAGCACTGATTCCTAGATCCCTCTGACTGGTTCTAAACACTGAACAAGACTGTTAGTGCCTGCCCATGGCAGTGTTCAATCCAGCTGTAACACTAAATAAAAAAATTAAAAGCCCTGTGTTAGGTTTTGAACTATTCTGATTACATAGAAAAAGGCACATCTAGAAGGCAACTTAATGCTTCAGTAGAAGCTTCACTTTGATTGGATTTGCTGGTGTAAAACAGTGATTCCTGTTTTGACAAGCCATCCTTTTATTCAGCTATTGTATATATGAGGTGTGGTGGCTGAGTGGTTAAGGCACTCAACTACACTATAAGAACAATTTGTTGGATATTAGTTTCTGAAGCAAACCATGATGAAATTCAAACGGGGACTCATTCTCCCTAAAGACTGAATAGTAGAATAACAAATTACTGAATACAATGGAATGCCATTCAGATATTTGTCAGAATATGTGTGTTTATCAAACATTATATTACTTGCAATTAAACAGTTTGTAACCTAACCCACATATGTATGTATATTTGAAATTGAAGTTAATCTGAAGTTGTGGTTTCTATGACAAAAACTCATAAGGAGATTTCATCTGTTGCAAATCAATCTTTTTCCTTTCCGTAAAAAGTGGTTGAAAGGGATTGCCTGCAATGCAGTTTTTATTGCATGTAAAGATGGCTGGGTTTGGCAAGCTATCTTTACAATCATAGTCATATCATGTATGTAAAGCTTAACATTTAAACAATGCAGCCAGAAATTGATTTTTGGTCACTTTCTAGGTTTGAGGGGAAAAAAGGTGTTTTTTAAAATGAATTTCCAAAGGCATAGCCGTGTTAGTCTAGTCCAGCAAAAAAACGGAGTCGTGTGGCACTTTAAGACTAACAGATTTATTTTTCGCATGAGAAATTTTCTCCCACAAAAGCTCATGCAAAAAATAAATCGGTTAGTTTTAAAGTGTCACACGACTCCCTGGTTTTTTAAAATGAAGTTTATTCATGCTATTTTCCATTAATATTATATGCAGCTTAATATATGTATAGTTAACTGACAGGATAATATCAAAAACTACTATTATTAATTGCTTGTGCAATATATATGGTGTGATTTTTTTTTATTTTGTTTTAATATTTATCTCTAGAGAACTGGGTTGGAGCAATAAATCAATTTACTTTTCAGACACAACACAGCACTCTTTTTTAACTAACTACAGAGGTCGTGATGAAAAAAATCAGTGGTCTAGAGATACTACACAGTTATTTCCTACTGTAAATATAAAGGGAAATTGATATATCTCAGATAGCACTTTGTGCTAACTGTTTACAAATGGTGACCTGTTTTAAATGCACTGTAAGTACAGTATTTCTATAGCACACTTCTTACTTAAGAAGGCTAACATCTTTGCATTTTGCATTGATAGCAATAATCTAAAAAAGTTACTTCTGTTTTATACCCAACAAACCACCTTTTGTGCTGGATATCTTTATATTTTGATAGGCAGTACTCTCACTGCAAACAAATCTGGTTTTCTCAGGTATTCTGTCTTTATACCCCAACAAGTATTTTTTACAAGATACACTTTAGTTCTTTCCATGCTTAATAGCTTCATTTGGGTATCACAGATCTCAATAAGCATGCAAATACTCATTGTCCTTTGCAAAGACAGGTCATTTTCTCATGATGGTACTGACAAGGGCTCCTAGAATGATCAGAGGAAAACCTAGCTTAGGAGACAAGACTCAAAGGATATGTCTACACTGGAGGCTCTGTTAAGTCAACTTAACAAGGTCAACTTTAAGTGAACTAAAAGTTGACCTCGTTAAATCAACTTAGAGAGTCCACACTGGAAACTCCTGTCAACTGCCCACGTCCACACTGGCAGGTGCTAGGTCAACCCTTTCTGGTGGCCAGGAACTCTAGGAGGCCAGTTAAGTTGACTTAAGGGCTTTTCCCTTCTACACTGGCTTAAGTTGACTTAATAAGGTAGACTTAAGTGTTAAGTCAACCTTAAGAGGTGGTGTTATTAAATCAACTTAAGGAAGTACTTAAGACAACTTAATAAAAGCCCAGTGTGGCCGCTGGGATCTGTAGGTCAACTTAACCTTCCTTAAGATGACTTAAGGCTCCAGCATAGATGTACCCAACAAGCTTGATTTGTTTCGCTTACCCAAAAGAAGACTGAGGGGAAATATGATCAGTCTCTATAAATACATCAGAGAAATAAGTGCCAGAGAGGGAGAAGAGTTATTTAAATAAAGCCTCAAAACTGGCACAAGAATAGATAGTTATAAACTGGCCATCAACAAGTTTAAGGTTGAAACTAGATGAAGGTTGCTAACCATCAGAAGCTTGAGCTTGATAAGTTTATGAAGGGAATGGTTTGAGGAGGTTGCCTACAATGCTACATAACCCATCCTCATCTGCTATTAGCAAATATCTACAATGGCTGGAAAAGGGACATTAGATGGGGAAGACTCTGAGTTAGTGCAGAGAATTCTTCCCCAGGTGCCTGACAAATGAATCTTCTCCACATGTTTAAGGGCTAACTGATCACCATATTTGGGGTGGGGAAAGAATTTTCACCCAGGTTAGATTGTCAGAAACCCTGGGGAGATGGGTCACCTTCCTCTGTGGCATAGGATATGGGTCATTTGCTGGTTTAAACAAATGTAAATGGTGGATTTCTTGTAATTTGAAGTCGTTAAATCAAGATTTGAGGTCTTCAGTAACAGCAATGGGCGTGTGAGGTTGTAACCTGTGGTGTGAAGGAAGTCAGATTAGACAACTGTGATGGTCTTAAAGAGGGGGTGTCAAACATGCAGCTCAGAGGCCTGATGTGACCCATGAACATCTTCCATTAGGCTTGTGGGACCACACTCTCCCTCTGAGAGAGAGAGAGAGAGAGTGAGAGAAAGAGAGAGGTATCACAGAGCGCAGACTCGCATACACAGCACTCTGTGGTACTGTGATGGTGCCCTGGTATTTCAGCTTATGGTATATACAGCCCCTTGAAATAAATGTAAGCCAAATCTGGCCTACCACAACAAATGAGTTTGATATCCCTGTTCTAGACTGGCAGCTGTGTGTTCTGTATCATTGTTATAGATACATAACATATCAGACAAATGTATCCACTTCAGACACCAATAAAACCATACATTATAGTTTTGTCAATAAATAAGTTAGTTTGGGACGGTTTGCTGGGTCTTTTAAACTATTATTAAGGAAGGGTCAGCCAACTAGCAATTTGGTTTGCACTCAGTTTGGAACCATAAGCTATTTACCTCCTTACTGTTAGGTTGTGTCACAGCTTTTGCACTAGTGCTCGACAGCACTGATAAGTTTGTGCTATGCTAACTTTCAGCACAAGGAGAGAATTGATTCACTTCAAGCTTGGTATACCTTAGTGCTGAAGTGGAAATAATTCCACTGGAAATATGGAAAATGAGCAGTCACCTTACCAATTGAATAAATGACTTGACATTTGTGGGGCTAAAATATTCAATAGCTAAGAATTTTTGTATTAAAAATAAATCATCAGCCCACCTATTACATAGCTAGATTTGGAAACATGAATAAAGGGTCTTCCATAGAAAGAGCACGAATAATGCTGACCATATATTCATATTTAACAAGTTCAGTGGCTAATTTTTCTAGGGATAGAAGCCAATGCAGTCAGATGACAGTCAATATAATTTGATCCTTTGTAGAGCAACTGTTTTACTCAGAGAGAAATAGATTCTATGACTGACTTTCTCTTCCCCAATACTGGGGGGAAATCCTAATGCAGTGTTCCCTATGAGCATTATTTCACAGCACTCAAGTGTGTGAAGTGTTCATATTTTTAAAAGAAGACAAGGTCTGTGGGCCAAAGACCTTGTATGAGGCAGCAAGATGGTAACAAGAGTATGGTGGAGTTGGGGAAGGAAGGACAGGGCTTACATCAATAAGATTCATGGTTATTCAGAAAATACAGAAGCTTGGTGGAACAAAATATAATTTTGGACTTTAAAGCAATTCATATAAAAAGCTATACTGGGGTTGCACAAGCAACCTTCAGTCTGGCACTTCCTAATGTGTGAGGGCCAGACTTCGGAACTCTAGTATTTTTTAATGTATTTCTTTTTATAGAATTTCTGACATTTTATAAAAACTTAAACCTTTCTGCCAAGCCTTTCAGAGCCTCCTTCTGCCCCTTTCTGCTACTATGACCCCTGGCTCTGGATTCTGACCCTGTCCACAACCCCTACCTGTGTCCCCCCTGCCCACAATCTTTTCCTCATCCCTCTGCCTTTGAGTCAGGCTTCTTTCTGCAGGGGAGCACTGAGAGTACAAATTGACAGTCTCCCTGCTCTGATTTCCAGTGCCTGCACTACAGCAGCTCCCAGAAGCCAAGAGGGCCAAGTGTCAGGAAAGTCCTGCTCACCTCGGGGCTGCAACATGCTCAGGTATCCTGTGGGGAAGAAGCATGAGCCTAGTTGTGGATAAGAGCTGGGTGGAGAAGGAGCTTGCCCAGAGAAGACAGATTCTTCAGAGATTTTACTTCTTAGACTCTTGCAAACTTCTAATGGTCATCTTCAAACTGAGATTTTTCAAAGGTTAATAACATGACCAAATGTTCCCAAGGAAAGAAGGAAGGAGACACAACCCTGACACCAAGGCAATCCTCTACTTCCAAATTTCAAGTCCCTGCTCAAAAGCATGGAAGCACTGTACTCATAGGGTATGTCTACACAGCACTTTTATTTCGAAATAACACTGGTTATTTCGAAATAAAAGATATTTGGTCCACATGACGTTTTCTTATTTCGAAAGGACAGATCCCGTCCTTTCAAAATAAGAACTGCTGTTTTGAAACAGGTTAAACCCCAATTGTTTCAAAATGGCTGTTATTTTGAAATGGTTATTTCGAAATAAGGCCGTTTAGACATGTTGTTTTGAAATAACACCATTGTTTCAAAACAACTGTTTCGAAACAACATGTCCAAATGGCTTTATTTCGAAATAACCATTTTGAAATAACAGCCGTTTCAATAGTAGGCTTTCCCTTAATTCGAATTAACATTTTGTTAATTTGAATTAACTTATTTTGAAATAAGGACTTTATTTCAAAATAACTCATTTTGAAATCCTTATTTCAAAATAATGATGTGTGTGTAGACATAGCCATAGACTTTAAAGTCACTAATATTTGCAAGGTGCTCAGGTACTTCGGGAATGAGTGCCATAGAAAAGCTGATATAATGTTTACATAAAATAGCTTTTCAATGAGTCTGTCAGGAATGGTGACAATTAGTTCCAATTGTAACATAGATACTTATCTTTTGTAACTAGAACCACTAACTGAGGCCTGGTCTATACTGCCAGCAAAATTCAGTAGGAATAAACAGGAGATGTGCAAGTTACACAGAGTAGCTTGAGTATCTCCTGTCAACTTCCTAACTTCTATTTATTGTGGTATCCCTGCTATGCTATGCCACCAGGAAATGCCCTCCCATCGATGCAGCATTAAGCTTTTTCTGGAGGTGGGTTAACATCATTGACTTCCAAATCGATTGAGGAGGTCTCCACTGTCAGTCAATCGATTCCATAGAATCAATCCAGTGGTACCAACAGTGCCATCATCAATATAGATACACTCTCATTTCATATAGGCCACCAAGCAGCCATCAGTGATAAATCTGGGCCTTTATCAGCCAGGGACAAAGATAAACTGATGAGCTAGAGGGGAGAACTTCTATGCTCCACTATGGATTTCCTGGGTCATCCAGTCTTACTATAAAAATTCACTTTTAATAAAAGGCTATTTCTATCACTTTCCATAATATTACTGTCATTTTCTGAGATAGAAATTATGACATATTTTAAATTTTATACATGCAATATTTAAATAGCTTTCTTCCTTAAGAGAAAGTTTTTTTGAAAAGATACTCCCTCCATCATGTGCTAATTCTCAACAAAAACCAGGCATTCTAAACTGGCAATTCCATGTACACTTTAAGGAAGAGACAAAAAGAACAAACATGCTCTGTTCTCTGTCAGGTTAAAGGTTAAAATTCTTGTGGTCTGAAGGATCATTTCTTTAGTTACTCCTAATAAACTATATTGTACAAACAGAAGTTGCTGAAGTATATGGATATTGATTTCCAGTAACATGGTAACATTGACATCAAACTAATGTAATAATAAATAATAATAGTAGTAATAATAATAATGACAATATCTTACATTTATATAGGATCATCCCAAAAGGAACCTGAAGCACTTTGCTTTACAGAGATCGTTTATTCCACAACTGAAATGTAGCTTTACTGTAGTTTATCAGGTGTCTCTCAGAGAAATGGAGCATATAGCAAAATGGCATAGCAGTTTAGGACAAGACATGAACACCATTGTTGCCGCAGGGAAAATTAAAGTAGGTAAGATGTATTATCCATCTTGAAGGTTTGCCAAGACACTGGAGTTAACGCCTGTTCTCATACAAAATCCTCCCAGAAATTCACAAGTGGTCAAAACCTTGGCTTTATGGTTTCTTCTAAGGACAGAATCTCCACTAGTGCTGTGTCCCCTAATACAAGGCTGGGATGTTGATTCAGTACTTACCTAGAGGGGAGTTATTTCACCATTTAAAGGAAGATGTAAAGTTGCAATTTTCAGGCATCTAGGGGATTTAGACATCATCTATTACAACTTATTGGTGTGACTTCAAAATTTCAATCTTCTTGTTTCTTTCCAGCGTCCCTTCCTAGTCTTGATCCAGACTCCAGTCCAACCCTCCTAAGTTTGGGATAGCTTATGGGATCACACCATAAGCTGGTATAACTGATAAAACCTTTTAGTAAAAAAGAAACAAAATATTTTTTTAAAAGCACATGCCAATTTACCTATTTCTAGAATTGCAAGAGCAGAATGCCCTTAATAAAAATGTACTATAGTATTCTACAATCATGGTCCACCATTGTGTCTTCTAACAATATGGAAGTTTTTAGTGCAATTACTCAAGACCAACCTTTGCTGTAATAATTACAGGAAACCCATCAAGTAATGATGCTTAAATTATTCATCAGTCAAAAACAGCTGATATTATTTGTTTAAAATTAAACTATAAACTCTTTGGCACAGGAACCATCTCTTCCTATATATTTATACAGCACAATGGGCTTCTGACCTCATTTTGATTTCCACCAGAAGGCACCATCAAAATACAGAGTAATAATGGTATTGTTCTTTTTAAGTACTGTTTAAATAATAAGTGCCTTGCATGACAAGTTCCACAGGGTTAGCCTTGTTAGTTTAGTTCAGCAAAACAAACAAGAAGTCCTGTGGCACTTTTAAAGAATAAATAAAGATAAATACATTTGTTGGTCTTTAAAAGTGCCACCAGACTCCTTGTTTGTTTTAAATAAGGTTTCTTAGGATATGTCCACATGTCTCTTTTATTTCAAAGTCCACACGATATATTCTTATTTCAAAATGACAGGCTCTTTCATTTTGAAGTAAGAGCCATCATTTCGAAATAGCTTAAACCTTCTTTAAATCGAAACGGCTGTTATTTTGAAATGGTTATTTCAAAATAACACCGTTCAGATGAGTTATTTCAAAATAAGCATTATTTTGCAACAACACTTTTGCCCTTCTCTGTCTGAGGGTGCCTTCCTTTTAGCCTGTATTGGGTGGGGGCATGGCCCATGGATGGGGCCATGGTGCCACACCTCCCATGGTGCCCCTCTCCTAAAGCGAAATAGCAAGTCCTGTGTTGGACGTGCTATTTTGCTTTGAGCTTTTCCCTTAATTTGAATTAACATTTTCTTATGTTGAATTAACTTATTTTGAAATAAGAACTTTATTTTGAAATAACTCATTTCAAAATAACTTATTTTGAAATAATGATGTACCTGTGGACATAGCCTTAGAGCGTAAGTGGCCAGTGCTGAAGAGCTGATCCACATTTTTCCAATTACAAATATTGCCAGATAGGAGAATGAAGCGTGATAAATATAAAATCTATTTTATGGCATTGTTCTAAGTGATACGATATAGCTAAAGCACAATGGTAATGAATGAGTGAATGTCTCATTTTTTTAGCTGAACTTAACAAATTAAGTTGATTGTGATAGAACAAAACCATTCTCTTCAGTAGAATGATAGCAGTATAAAATCAAGTATTGAAATACCATGCTATACATTCTTCCAAGTGTCACCAGTAAAAATATCTTTAGACATGTTATGGAAAGGACACTAGTCTCTTAGGTATTGATCATGCACTCTTCAAATCAATGGGAGTTTTGCTATTGACTTAAATGGCAGGAAGGTAAAGCTCTTCCAAAGCTGGGCAAAATTATTTACATTGACTTCACAAACAGTCACACATAAAACCAGGCAAAATATTCACAAATCTGATACATAGCAAAAATTAATTCTTTCCACCTGGATTCACAGCTTTTCATGGTGAAAATGGCTATGCAGCACACCCACGAAAAATTCTCATTTGGCCCAAGGAAGAAATTTCTCTTTTTGTCAAAAACTGGATAGCAGTTAAAAGAGTTTTAATTTTATTGAGAATCCATAAAATATATATATTTTTAAAATGGGGTTAGTGGGGGGTGACAATGCTCACACACCTCATTACAAAAATTTCTTAAAATTGATAAGGTCCAGGTGCATTCTGAAGGTAGAAAACATAGTGCCTCATAAGAGACATTGATTACCCAAGCCATGTGACAATTCCACTTTAAATGAGAGGTTCATGGGACTAGTCACATGAAAATAATTTACTCCTGTGACTAAGAGCATTCAGGAGTAGTCACTATTTTGCCTCTGGTTATTAGAGCCCCATTGTTTTGCGGATCATGGGCAGTTTCAGTACAGGGGATACAACAAGATGGCGAGGGCCTGATTAACCCATCAGTCACATGCAGGTAGCTTCCACTGATGTCAGTACAATTGATGGAACAATCAGGCTACTGGTTGTTTTAGGATATATGTGTAGGAGACTGGTGGTTGCAGACAAAATAGAACTGAGGCATTTTGCCAGGGAAGTGTACGGACAACTGTATTGCTTCTCCCTGTGCTGTGCTTGTTCTATGCTTCCACAAAGGACTTACTTTCAGGGCTTTCAGTCTGACACCTGTCACAAACACTAAATTTATTCTCCAAAAGGGAAGGTATTCACAGTTATATACTCATTTCAGTGACAAGCCAAACATACATTATAGGTAAGTATGACAGAAAGAGTTACTAAAAAAACATGCAGTTAATCAATGCATGAGAACAGATCTGCCATACCATTCATAAATGTGTAAATGTTGTAACTAATGAACACACAAAGTATGAACACACTCATTTATCTGCTTATGAAGAATCAATTATTTTTTTATCATTTTCAGTATTCCAGCTCAAATTTCAGTGAAAATATAATAAATCTTCAGTACTATTCCTCAATCTTTTAAATTACTGGAGCTGCAAAATTTTACCTTTCTGTTTCTAGCTGGAATGGACAAAGTCAAGACTAAAGCCCATGACTGACCGCTTGCTTTCTTTATATCCCAAAACCATTTAGTTTCACAACACAATTACATGTTGCATACAAAGCAAGGAGTCCTGTGGCACTTAAAAAAACTAACAGATTTATTTATCGCATGAGCTTTTGTGGGAGAAAATCCCACTTTGTCAGACACTTTGAAGTTGGGGAAATTTACAGAATGGGATGAAAATAAATGCAAGGGAGTGTAAGACATGGAATCAAGTCATACAGCAACAGCAAACCAGAGCTTTTATTGTATGACCTGATCCCATGTCTTATGGTCCCTTGCATTTATTTTCATCTATTCTGTAAGTTCCCCCATCTTCAAAGCATCTGATAAAGTGGGATTTTCTCCCACAAAAGCTCAGGCGATAAATAAATTTGATAGTCTTTAAGTGCCACAGGACTCCTTGCTTTTTTTGAGGGACTAGACTAACACGGCTGCCCCTTTGGAACTTGGCATGTTGCATATAATATTACTTCCTTTGATCCTCTTTAAACCTACAACCTCTTATTTCATTTTATTTTTATTATGGAATTATTTTCTACATGGTACAAATATTAAGCCTAATGTGGCTCCCATTTAAATAACAGAGAGGGGTAAGATCAGGCCCATCTACAGACAAGAGTCTGATAATCAAATTTAATTTAATCTCTTTTGACTTCCACAGGTAGACCTATAGCCACCACAGAACCATACTGGAAGAGCACAAAAACTCACAGTACAAGATTCAAAGAGTGTTGTGTCAATCTATTTTAGAAGAACTTTGAAAGATGCTCCCAGATATGACCAGGAAGAGAAAGAACTGCAGGACAAGCAAAAGGGATCTTGAATAAGTAATTTATACAACATTTTGTAGATAAGAAGTAACGCCGGCAACACACAGTATATAAAAACAAAGTAAATTATAATGACAAAACATCATTGGTCTATCTTCTTACATCATGCCCATTCCTGTTCTATTGGAACACCTTACAAATTTATGTTTGGGAATACAATAAGGTCTCTGCCTCTTTCTGCCTCCTTCTTCCATTCCATAGGGACTTTGGTTTGTTGTTCCAACTATGCAATTCTGGTGAGATTATTGTGGCAAGGCTCTGTAACATAAATGGATTTTACATTTTGTTCTAAAATTCAAAACAGTTGCTAAAATGGCCCTGTATCCTGCATGCACAGGTTTTTTGTTCTTAAGGATGAATATTCCATTATTCCGAAAGACAATAACTTTTAGGGGTGCTTAAGAACAGAAGCATGGCCTGGTATGTAAGGCTCTGGATGAGGACTCAGGACTAGGTTCAGACCCTGTTCTGCCACCATCTTCCTGTGCAAGTCACTAATGCTCTCTGTACCTCAGTGTGCCATCTGCAAAATAGGGCCAGTAATTCTTCCTTTCTCCCACTCTTCGTTAGATTGCGAGCTCTCCAGGACAGGACTTATGCATTATAGCTGGCTACATTGCCTAGCACAAAAGAAGGCCTACATCTCAGGTAGAGTCTCAGTCTATATGATTACTGCATCACAAATAAACAACAAGAACAATGCTCACACAAAATGGAGCAGTAACTTGGGTACGTCCCATGCTGTGCTTTAAAGAAAATGATAAATGGGGCTGGACCTAGTCATTTTGCTGTCTGGGGGAAAATATTTTTGATGGCATATTGATATCATGTTCCCTGGGAGTTGGTGTCAAGACAGCTCCCTTGCTTGCCCAGCCCTCATGCTAAAAAGCCAGTATTCAGTGGTGACCTTGTGAAAAGAGCAAAGCAGCACCAGGATGATGTGATCTCAGTGGCCTCTATTTATTTATTTATTTGTCATTTGCATATTTGCCACGTCAAACTGTAATGTTCTTGGTGGACAAGGGGGGCTCTAGAACCCACTGCTGAATTTGGTTAGCAGAACTCATCAATAACTCATAAATATCATTGTTTGATCTGCTCCACAGCTGCAGCTTGGATTGTCTCAAAGACCCCAATGTCATTAGTTGGCTGCACAGAGGCCTTGCCCAGTCCAGAAAACTTAAGAAGGGGACAATGACAAAGTGGCAGGTCTAAGCTAGGCTGGCAGGCAATAGGGCCTCTGGCAAAAGTTAAAAAAATAAAGGATTGGTGGTTGATGTTAAGCTCCAGTCTTTCCACCACAAGGACTTCACTATCACATCTTGGCATGGCAGCTTTGACCACAGTGGGTGTCATGATGAAAGAGGTGTAGCTAGTGGACTAAAAAGGTTGTTGAACAAGGGCAAGCTTGGGATGGCATGTATCTTCTCAAGCAGCTTGCCAGCAGCAATCCATTCTGAACTAATCAGAGCTTTTGGTTGGCAAAATAACAAATACTCTTCAGATGCACCAGAACATAGCACCGCAAACAGAACTGTCAGCTTATAACCTTCAAAACAAAAAGCATTTAAATAAATGGAAATGAAAGCAAGGCTTCAAGTTGAGAAAGCAACTAATGGTAGCAACTGGTTAAAAGTTTTAAACCACTTAGTAAAAAATAATAGACAGTTTATATATTAACAAATCAATGAGTTTACTGCCACTGCCTGGATCCAAAATGATCACTCCAGCCCCTATCCTGCAACTTGTTCCACACAGCATGATCTCTACACCTTTTGACACTCCCCTGACTTCAGCAGTGTTCTTGGTAGAGGTATGGGCTTGTTCATCCAGAGCAGTTTGGTTGGACTGAGGGCAAAATTTACAACCTCAAATGTCATTATGCAGTGAAACAACTGTGTGCACAGCCATGCGCAAAGAACAGTTGCCTCACACTCCTCCAAGTAATTTAAATTTAAAGCATTTTTTAAGGATCTACTGTAGTTAACAGGACTCATTTTAACTAAGAATGTAAACCTTGTGGAGAGTGGCTGTTTCTGATTCCTTTTCCTGCCTTTGGTCATGTCTCTTCTACTACACAATACCGAGTACTTGCATTATAGTTTTGGAGGACCTAAGCTGCTTTTTCTTCTTTACATGCTCACCACTACCTTGCGCCTCTTCTCTACATTACACCACCAACAGGAGCATCAAGCCCTTTTCTTTGATTAGTTTGGTAAAGATCCTTCTAATACCATAGCAGTTTTTGCAGTTAACGTGGGTGCACATACAAATTCAATTTTTATCACACTGAGTTTTCAGGTACTTTGAGGAAGAAGAATCCATTGCAAGAATGATATTTCTGTTAAAATCAATCTTCCAAATCCCATAACAAACTTTAAAGACACTTGGTCTGCAAATATACTGTTCTGTGGGTGGATATGCTAGTTGCTATTTATAGTTCACAGGGTTCTTGCATAAGAAATTAATGATTTATTTTAATTAGTTTGTTAGCCACTTATAGGATGCCAAGTGCCATGACATCTGGCACATTGCAGTCAATTTAAATATATATCACACAAGTAGGTAACTCAGTAAAATTATATACAAACCATGCCTTGTGCTGGTAATTTATTAAAAGTCAGTGTAAACAGGTGAGCCCATTGATTTGGGTTTTAATGTAGGTTAACTGAGTTGGGTTTCTTTTCCTGGAAAGAAGTGTGACTTTTTTTCTTAAGGTCTATCTTGGCCTTTCAAGCTGTCTTTCCAAGGAAAGCATCAGGAATTTAGGCTGTGTCAAAGTGGTGTGACTGTTCAACATTCAGTCCATGCATAAAGCACCAATAGATGACAAGGTAGAGACTACATCAGAGCCCTTAGCTTATCATGATTTCACAGCTGTCACAAACACCATGGAATCTAGAGTTGTCCGCAAGGATTAGTTAAAAACTGACTAACACTGAGCTGCTTCTTGTTCCTCTCCTCTTGTTCTTGCTTTTGGAATTGCTGGTTAATACTCATGACACATGTTAAAGTGCATTCAGAAGGGCCTGCAAAGGGGATAAGTCAGGAGGAGTGGATAGGGGAGAAAGGAAAATGAAAGAGGAGGGCAGGTGAGGCAACAGATTTTGAGCAAGAGAGGGAGAGAAATGGAGGGCAAAGGAATGAGATGTAAGCAGACAGGGAAGAGAGACAATAGGAATGTGGAGAAGAAAGAACAGGCAGAGGAGGAAAGGAAAAAAGAGAATTAAGGGGAGGGGAAAGTGTTGTATATATACAGTACAGCAGCCTTGTCAGATAGGAAATTTGAGGAAAGGTGTCATTTCAATTGCAACTGAAGTGGCTTTATCCTGAGAATATGTGACTTCCCTTCAACTGGTTATTTTCATGCCCTACTTCTCATGGTTCATGCATGTTCAGGGAGACCTAGACAAACTGGAGCAGTGGGCCAAGAGGAATCTCATGAGGTTCAACAAGGATAAGTGTAAAATCCTGCACTTGGGATGAAAAAACCCCATGTACTGCTACAGGCTGGGGAGTGATCAGCTAAATAGCAGCACTGGAGAAAAGGACCTGGGAGTCATGGTGGATGGGAAGCTGGATATGAGTCAGCAGTGTGCTCTTGCTGCCAAAAAGGCCAATGGCATACTGGGCTGCATCAGAAGAAGTGTTACCAGCAGATCAAGGGATGTGATCATTCCCCTCTATTCTGCACTAGTGAGGCCACATCTGGAATACTGTGTCCAGTTTTGGGCTCCCCACTACAAAAAGGACATGGACAAATTAGAGAGAGTCCAGAGGAGGGCAACCAAAATGATCAAAGGGCTGGAGCACAAGCCCTATGAAGAAAGACTGAAGGAACTAGGCTTATTTAGCCTGCAGAAGAGAAGACTGAGGGGGGATTTGATAGCAACCTTCAACTACTTGAAGGGTTGCTCCAAGGAGGAGGGAGCTCGACTGTTCTCGGTAGTAACAGAGGGCAGAACGAGAAGCAATGGTTTCAAGTTACAGCTGGGGCGGTCCAGGCTGGATATTAGGAAAAACTTCCTTACTAGGCGAGTGGTGAAGCAGTGGAATAAGTTGCCTAGGGAGGTGGTGGAATCTCCATCTCTGGAGGTGTTCAAGTCCCAGCTGGACAAAACACTGACTGGGATGATCTAATGGGAGTGGTCCTGCTTTTTTTGGCAGGGGGTTGGACTAGATGACCTCGTGGGGTCCCTTCCAACCCTATGATTCTATGATTCTATGTGGTTGTTCGATTATTTATTTTACATAAGTGTAATGGCTGACTATTACAAAAGGATGTGTTACCTACTTAGTTTTCCCTTACTGTTGTGAGTGCTTGGCACTGGATGCTGCCTTCCTTCACCAGCATGGGGAGCAGGTCATAGACATAGAAAAGACTCCTTTCCTGGGTATAAACAAGTAAAGATCAAACTCTTTGTCTTTCTGGGAAATAAACCTGATCCAGATGAAGGTGCTTTCCTATCTAGGGTGTAAACAGCAGCGTATAGTTGGCTCTTAAGATGACTTAAGTCTTCCCCCAACCATTGGGCCCCTCATTTATTACAACCCCTTTTATTCATCTTACTTGGACAATTCAGTTTAATGAGCCTCAAGTGCATTTGCTCTCCAGCTCTTTTCCCATGCTAGTCATATTTCCAGAGTTGTGCAGACCAGACAGGGAATGTCCAGTCTATCTGGCAATGCCCAGTCACACAAGATAACAAGCAGCAGTCAGACAAGGGTCAAAGGCTTTCTAAGAAGCACCTTAGAGGTGTTCATTTAGGTACTTCCCACTTTATCATGTTGATTCTGCATGCTGTCATATGGAGCAGGCAACAGGGCTGTTAACAGGGGAATCTGAGAGGGAATTAGGGACTGTAGAGGAGTTCTGTGGAGTTGAGAGTGCTGTGTGTGTGTGTGTGCTTTTCTGCTTTTTTTTTCTTTTTTTCTTCTTTTCTTTTTCCTCAGTTTGCAGGGGCTAAGTGGCAGTTGGGATCAGGTGACCCCAATTAGTGGTGGAGCCTTCCTAGTGGGGGAGCTATAAAGGCAGCCACTCAAGCAAGCTGCAGCAGCACTAGGGCTGTTAACAGGAGTTTGAGAGGGAATTTATTGGGGAGTTTGGAGGTAGAAAGGCAGATTTATGGCAGAGATTGAGGTAGCAGCAGAAATCACTCCAACAAGGGAAGAGACAATGAAGATGGGAAACTGCGGGATGTAAATTATCTTGGAGGGTGTAACCCCAAAGAATTTTGTTTGTATGAAGTGCTGCCTCATAGAGATGTTGGAGGAGAAAATCCGAGGGTTGGAGATGCAGGTGGCAACTATGATGGAGTTTAGAAGGGGGTCTGAAGAGTTGATGGAGCAGAGGACTGGAGAGACTAGAGACAAAAACTCAGGCCTGCAGATGGAAACAGGAGCAACCACTTCCAAGGGGAAACTGCTAGGTGAGGAAAGTGAGCAATGGAAACACGTGACTCTGAGAAGGCGGCAGGGAAAAAGACCAGCTAGTGAAGGTGAAATAGAACTCAGTAACAGGATTGCTGAATTAGCAAGGGGAACAATGAAGGTGGGAGTGTGAGGAAGAAGAGGAGAGCAGCTAGTCCCATTCAAAGGTGAGTTGAGCCTCTGGAGATAAATAAGAGCCCAGGGAGCATTCAGGAGCGGATGCAGAGGATTGCGAACAGCAACTGTAGACATCATGAATCCTGGACAGAGAGAACAGGGGATAGAGTGGAGAAGCACACTGTTTCCAGGAAAAAGCAAGTGCATGTGATTGAGGATCCTCTGCTGAGGAGGACAGACAAGGCTATAACTAGAAGTGACCTTGAGAACAGGAGGGTGTGCTGCTTGCCTGGAGCTAGGATACACGATGTGGATCTGAGGCTGAAGAGGATCCTCATGGGAGCAGGAAAGAATCCTCTGATTGTCCTTCATGTGGGTACGAATGATATAGCTAGATTCTCATTGGAACGTATCAAAGGAGACTATGCCAGGCTGGGGAGGACTCTCAAGGAGCTGGAAGCTCAGGTCATCTTTAGTGGGATTCTGCCTGTCCCTAGAGGAGGACAACACAGCTGTGAGAAGATTCTGGCAGTTAACAGATGGCTCAGGCAGTGGTGTTACAAGGAGGGCTTTGAGATGGATGGGCACTGGGAGGCATTCATGGACAGAAGATTGTTTGCTAAGGATGGACTTCACCTGAGTAGGGAGGCTAGCTCAACTGATTAAGAGAGCTTTTAACTAAGGAGTGTGGGGAGATGGTTGGGAGAAGCTTGGACAATCTCTATGCCTGATACTAGCATTGAGAGGCAGGAAACTGAATTCAGAAAAGACAGTATAGATACTAGAAAGGACGGAAGCACAAATGCTGGTCTGATGGGTGATGTTGACAGTAATAAAAAAAGGCCATGTCGGGTACAGAATGTGAGCAAAGCTGAACAGCAAAAGCTTAAAATGTTTATATACTGATGCAAGAAGCCTAGGTAATAAAATGGAGGAAGTGGAACTACTGGTGGAGGAATTGAAACCAGATATTATAGGGATAACAGAAACATGGTGGAATAGTAGTCACGGCTGGTGTGTGGGCATTAAAAGCTATGCGCTCTTTAGGAAAGACAGATGTAATGGCAAAGGTGGCGGTGTGGCATTGTATATCAATGATGCAATAGATTGGAAAGAAATTCAGAGTGATGAAATTAGCAGGACAGAGTCTATCTGGGTCAAAATCACATTGGAGAAGAAAGCTACTAGAATTTATTCTGGATGAGTGCTTGGGGTGTGTTACAGACCACTGGGATCTGATTTGGACATGGATAGAGAACACTTTAAGGCCTTTAAGGAAGTAAACACTACTGGGAACTGTGTGATTATGGGAGATTTTAACTTCCCAGAAATAGACTGGAGGATTTGCGCTAGCAGCAATAAAAGGGCCCAGATTTTCTTGGAGGTGATAGCAGATGAATTTCTCCATCAAGTTGTTTCCAAACCAGTGAGAGGAGATGTGATCTTAGATTTGGTATTAGTCAGTAGTGAGGAGCTCATAGAGGAATTAGTTGTAGGGGATGTCCTAGGTTCTAGTGATCATGAGCTAATCCAATTTAAACTGAATGGAAGGGTAACCAAAAATAAATCTGTGACCAGAGTCTTTGACTTTCAAAAAATTAAGGGAATTAGCTAGGGAAGTGGACTGGACCAAAGAATTCATGGATATGAACATTGAGGAGGCTTGGAACTGCTTCAAGACAAAGCTGCAGGAACTATCTGAAGCTGCATTCCAAAGAAGAGGAAAAAATTTTCAGGCATGGGTTCTAAACCAAGCTGGATGAATGTACATCTTAAACAGGTGATTAGGAGGAAACACAAGGCCTACAAGGAGTGGAAGTTGGGAGGGATAAGAAAGGAGGACTACCTTTTAGAGGTCAGAGCATGTAGGGATCAAGTGAGGAAGGCCAAAAGCCAAGCAGAGTTAGACCTTGTAAAGGGAATCAAAACCAATAGTAAAAGGTTCTTCAGCCATATAAATAGAAAGAAAACACAGAAGGAGGAGCTTGGACCACTCTGCATGGAAGATGGGATAGAGATCAAGGATAATCTAGGCATGGCTAAATATCTAAATAAGTACTTTGCCTCTGTCTTTAATGAGGGTGATGGTGAGATGGGGACAGAGGTAGGGCAGCTAATGGGAATGAGAATGTAGAAGTGGAAAGTGCAATATCTGAGGTGGAAGCCAAGCTTCAGCTGCTTAATGGAACTAAATCAGGGGGTCCAGATCAGTATTCTTGGATGAAGATTAAGGAACTTGCACATGAAATTGCCAGACCTTTAGCAAGGATTTTTAAAGTATCGGTGAACACAGGGGTTGTGCCTTATGACTGGAGAATTGCTAATGTAGTCCCTATTTTCAAGAAAGGGAGTAAAAGGGATCCAGGTAACTACAGGCCTGTTAGTTTGACCTCAGCAATATGCAAGGTCTTGGAGAAAATTTTGAAGGAGAAAGTACTTAAGGATATTGAGGAGAATGGTAACTGCGTTAAAATACAACACGGCTTTACAAAAGGTAGATCATGCCTGACCAACCTAATCTCCTTTTTTGGGAAGATAACAGATTTTTTGGATAAAGGGAATGCAGTGCACCTAATTTACTTAGATTTCAGCAAGGCATTTGATACAGTTCCACACAGGGAATTATTAGTTAAATTGGGGAAGATGAGGATTAATATGAAAATAGAAAGGTGGATAAAGAACTGGTTACAGGCAATGTTCCCTCTAAGGTTTTGCGGCTTGTGTGCAAAATTGTCAACCCGTGTGCAAAACTTTTTCTGAATAAAATTTGTGTGCGAACTCGTGCAACAAAAATTATTGAAAAATCTAGACCAATGAAAAATTAATATAAACTATTTAAAGTTGTTTTTATTACTAAAATGACCCAATTTATTTAAAATTTACCCAAATTGCTATACAATCAAAAGAAACTAATCCATGGCTTTCAAACGACCAAAGTTATATTCAATCCGGATCCTAGGTGTCGCAATTCTGCCTAATACCCTCATTTCCTGTGTTCTACATGCAGAGTTACAGTTCACATGGAAGCCAGCTAATTATCACTGACAGCATTTAAGATACACAAGGAGTCATGTGGCACTTAAAGACTAAGATTTATTTTTCGCATGAGCTTTCGTGGGAGACTACTTGTTTTGTTTTGTTTTCCTGGAATGGACTAACATGGCTACCCCTTTGGAAATTGGCAGCATTTAAGATGTCTTGATGGTCCCAGAGGGGTAAATTCTATTGAAATTTTAAAAATCAAAAAAAGATTCCAGGCATCTCTTTTCAGGAAAATGCTGCTACAAGAAGGGTGCTAAACACAGCTGAAATCAAAACAATGGGCTTCTAGCTGCTTTAAGATAAGGCTACAGTATTTCTTAAAAGCCTATTTTCAGTCCCTTGTATCTTTACCTGCCCCATCATTTTGGGGCTACATTTCAACTTAAGAGAAAATCTCTACCAAAATACCACATCACTTCAATGCATTATGGTTTCTTCTGATGGACAGATTAGGGTGCATAGTGAAGAGAATAATCTCATGGCTCCTTTGATTCCCAGTCTTTTGGCTGTTACTATATTTAAAACAAGTACTTATCTGATATCTCCATTACATCTCTAAGATTTCTGTGAATTGTTCTTCAAAGCATCTGATGAAATGGGGTTTTCTCCCATGAAAGCTCATGCAATCAATATATTTGTTAGTCTTTAAGTACCACAGGACTCCTTGTTTGTTTTGTAATGAATTGTTGTGATTTACAGGATTCTGGAGAAAACATCTTCCAGGTTCTTTGAAGACACAGGGTTAGCGTGCTCAAACACTCTCACTGTTCAGTCACTCCACTTAAGCAACATCCACACTAGCTTTCAGGAAATATACAACTGATTTTTAGATTTTTCACCTCCACAGCTTTATCTAGTTATAGAAGGGACATTTTGGCACCATGCACTCCCTGTTTCCCACCTGAGGAGTTTCAAACTACAAGGTATGAATGGCACTCTTTGCCATACCTCTTGTTTAGAAAGCTAAAGAGTTACCCCAATTCCAACCCCCTAAGCTCCCTGCCCCCATTCCAGCCCTCCTAAACCCCACCCCCCCAGCTCCCCATCTTCATGCCACCTCTTTCAGCCCCCCAAGCCCTCCCCAGCCCACCATCCTGACCCCTTCTTCCCCCTCCCCACACGCCCTCCGTACCCCCACGCTTTCCATGCCAGCTACCTGACCAACCCCCTCCCCCTCCCAGCCCTCTTTACTGGCCAAAGAGCTGGGCGGGGGGCAGGAGGCCACGGTGCTGGCCTGCATGGAGGAGCCCGGGCTGGGGCTGGCCACATGAATGGCCAGGCCCCGGCCGGAAGAGGCGGAGCCTCCACAGGCTCAGGGGAAGGGAGGGGCGGGGAGGGGAGGGAGGAGTGGCAGGGCTGACCCGAGCCCCCAGACCCTCCCTTCCTCCGGCCGAGGGGCTGGGCTGAGACTCACGCCCAGACACATCACTCCGGCGTGTCTCCCCTTGGCCATGCTGCCAGCCTGAACTGCCCCATGTGCGGGGGGCAGGAAAATCCTGCGCGGCAGGATTTTTTTAAGCGCGTGGCCGCGCTGCCATGTGCCTTAGAGGGAACAGTGGTTACAGGGGAGACTACAGAGGGTCATAGTGAAAGGTGAACTGTCTAGCTGGAAGGAGGTTACTAGTGAAGCTCCCCAAGGATCGGTCCTGGGACCCATCTAATTCAACCTTTTTGTTACTGACCTTGGCACAAAAAGTGGGAATGTGCTAATTAAGTTTGCAGACGACACCAATCTGGGAGGTATTGCCAATACAGAGGAGGATCGGGATAGCATACAGAATGATTTGGATGATCTTGTAAAGTGCAGCATTAGAAATAGGATGAAATTCAACAACAGGAAGTGCAAGGTCATGCATTTAGGGACAAATAACAAACATTTTTCTTATAAGCTGGAAATGCATCAGCTGGAAGTGATGGGGGAGGAGAAGGACCTGGGAGTACTGGTTGATCACAGAATGACAATGAATAGCCAATGCGATGTGGCAGTGAAAAAAGCTAATACGGTCCTGAGGTGTATCAGAAGGGGTATTTCCAGTAGAGATAGGGAGGTGTTAGTACGGCTATACAAGGCGCTGGTGCAAGCTCACTTGGAGTACTGTATACAGTTCTGGTCACCCATATTTAAGAAAGATGAAGTCAAACTGGAACAGGTGCAAAAAAGGGCTACAAGGATGAGTCGTGGAATGGAAACTCTTCCCTATGAGAGATGACTTAAAGAGGTCGGTTTGTTTAGTCTTCGCAAAAGAAGTCTGAGAGGAGATATGATTGCTTTTTATAAATACATCAGAGGGATAAATACAAGGGAGGGAGAAGAATTATTTGAATACAGCGCCAATGTGGACACAAGAACAAATGGATACAAGCTGTTCTTCAGAAAATTTAGGCTTGAAATTAGACCCAGATTCCTAACCATCAGAGGAGTAAAGTTCTGGACTAGTCTACCAAGGGAAGTGGTGGGGGCAAAAACCTTAGGTGCCTTCAAAACTGAGCTTGGTAAATTTATGGAGGGAATGATATGATGGACAGTGTAGCTTTGGCATTGTCTGTCTTTTACTACTTGTGATGGGTATGATAGGGACATGCGAAGGGGCATTTGATCGAGTTGGTTCTGAGTTATTATAGAGAAGTTTTTCTTGACTGGCTGTTGTGGACTTGCCCTCATGCTCAGGGTTTGACTGATCACCATATTTGGGGTCAGGAGGGAATTTTCCCTCAGGGCAGATTGGTTTGGGTGCTGGGGGTTTTTTGCTTTCCTCTGGAGCATTGGGCACGGCTCACTTGTTGACTGATTCTCTGTATTAAAGTCTTTAAATCATGATTTGAGGACTTTAATAGCTGTTATGGGTTTGAAGTTCACTGTAGGAGTGGGTGGCTGAGGTTTTGTGGCCTGCACTGTGCTGAAGGTCAAACTAGATGATCATATTGGTCCCTTCTGACCTTAGAGTCTGAGTCTATTTCTGTCATCCATTTATATATACATTTATGACACCCATCAGCACAGGATTAAAACATCAGCTGGTATTTGTTCCTTACACTTTACTGTTGACTGTCTCCTTATTGCTGCTATCCAGGGCTTAAAGTAAGGGGAAATGCACCAGAACGCAGTTCTAGGGCTCCCTATTTTTAGGCTGGCAGCATTCTGGAGCCCCTAAAAATAGAGAAAGGCACCGGAACATGGAGTTCTGGGGACCCCTAAAATAGCATGAACGGCCAGAACACAGCATTCCAATGGCACCAGCTTAAGCCCTGTTCCACCTTAAGCCCAGCCAGCAGAGTGCTGCAGCAGGCTGGGAGTTTGTGAATCTGCCCTGCAGGGCAGAGCAGCTCGTGGCTGGAAGCAGCTTCTAGCCAGTCAGCCAGTCTGCAAACAGCTGAGGGGTTTTTGGGGGGTGGATTTCTCTGTGTGTGTCTGAGGCTGGCTTTGTGTGTGTGTGTGTCTCTCGGGGTGGCTCTTTGTGTGTGTGTGTGTGTGTGTGTGTGTGTGTGTGTGTGTGTGTGTGTCGGAGGTGGCTCTGTGTCTGTGTCTGGATGCATGTGTGTCTGGTGGGGGTGGGTTCTGGGGAGGGGTATTTGGGGGCCCAACCCTGTGGAAGGGTTCTGAGGCCCACCAAATCATACTTTAACCCCTGCTACTGTCTATAGTTACATGTCTCCTTACCTTCAATACACACTGCCCTTATCCTGAGGACATGGGCCAGGGACGGAGTCTAAGACATTGTAGTAAATATTCCATTTTTGAAAAAATCCTGGGAGAGAAGAATGGATTTCCTTGTACATTTCTGCCAAGCAAACCTTTTATTGTTATACATGTAAAATGCCATCTGATTGAATCATGTGTTTACTTATTGCAATATTCAGAAACAATAAAAGTGAAGGAAAGAAGAAATATATAAAAAAAGTATAGAAGCAAAATGAACCAGGCAAGTAGAAATGCTGCTGAAAATTAAATGTTAAATTTGATGACAAATTGCTTGTTCTTTTCTTTAACTGGTTTTCCCACAGTAGTTATATTAAACTGTTTTAAGCACTGACATCCTATGTAAACACATATTCCAAGTTATTCTTCTATTAAACGGGTGAATTGGATTAGGTAGTGAGTATTTAGAAGATTAGAAATGAAACAACAGTTCTGATTATTTTTTATTCCCCCATCTCAACCCCCCCCCTTCTCCAGTTAGGATAATTTTTAAGTGACTTTAGTGGTCACAAAAGAGGCCAGATTGACAATTCTAGAGGGTGAAATCCTGTATCCATAGATCTGGAAAAGTACGGGCACTGGCACTGCAAGCTTCCAAACTCAAATTGCCTCAGGTCATGTGCTTTCATTCTGACCTGGATGGGCAAGAGAAGGGGTGAGAAGCTAGTTTGTCTCCATGCGCATTCCAGCCTTGGCCTCTTTGCTGAAACTGCCAACATGAATGCCAATTTTAGTTGTGATTAGGCTACCTGTCTGAATGGAACTGGACTGAAATCACCAACACAGTGCACATAGGTCCCTGAACAGCTGTCAACTAGAAACAACTTTCCCTAGCTGCTGACCTAGGCCAGCTTCAAACTGCTGATCTAGAAATGAAGGAGTCTGAGTCACACAGACCCATTCAAAACAACAGACTGTCAACTCCAAGGCACAGCTTAATTGGGGGAAAGAAATGGAGTGTGTGAGCCAGATTCTGCTTTCACTTGCCCTGGGTGTAAATCAGGAACATCTCCAATTGAATAACTACTTACACTGGTTTAAAACCAACTGATTCTCCCCAAATATCTAGTCCTTGTTCTTTAAAATATAACCCATTATTTCCCTCTCTATTCTTTTCCCATTTTGTAGCTGATAGCTTTTTGTCACTTTTTCTTAGTTTTTTCCTTGTCACATACCTGAGAAAGGGAAATTAGTAAGTCTCAGGATATTATCTGAAGAAAATAGGTTGCATGGTTTTTCTGAATAAATCCTTAAGTAAAATAATAGCTCCCTCTCAGAATATGGTCACTTGAATATCATTGATTTATAAAGCCTTGATGACATTTGTATGAATTGGAAATGAGTACTTTATTTTTTAATCTAACAAACACATTAAGAGTCACTGAAAAGTCTTTTTGAAATAAAAAGTCTACTAATTCGCTTATGGATCCATTTCACAATTATGCCTCTAGGAATAAAATCTAATTATACAGTTTTGCAAATACAGTATCACACACAAGTACATGTTCAGAAGGACACTGTACTCCAAGGAATAATATTGAGTGTAATTTTAGTAACAGAGAGTATACATGTTATTATATTTTAGTGTTCAGTGCATGAAAAGAAATTCTATTAGAACTAAGGAAAACTTCAGTTCTTGCATTATAAGTCTCCAGATCATATATATGGTATGCAATACACACAATGTGCCAAAAATATCTTTGTTTCTGCTATAGACAAAAGGAAGCAGAAAAGACCAGGAATGTAATTAACATGTTAATCATTAAAGAACTCCAGATAGTGCAGTAGCAAATAAAATAAGACAAGACTATAAAACTGTTTACAATGCATTAACCTTTCTAGCTCTTAATTAGATCACTGTAATGCAGACCTCTCTAAGAACTAGAGTCTTTGCCTCTATTTTAAAATAATGCAAAATGATTCAGATCAGTTAAATGTTATCCCACTTCCCTTTTTTTGGTGTGTGTCTGTGTATATACACAGCTATCACTCACACATGCACTCACTTAGAGCTTGTCTCCAGAAGGGGTTTAAACTGCGTTGCGTTAATCTGCTCTGAAAATTCTGCATACAAGTAACATTCATCACAGCGCACTAATTCCACATGTATCACAAAAGTTAGCATTCTCTTGCAAAGTGGACTATCTTTGCTGTGGGTAAAATTTGTAGTTTAGTCTCTTCTCTTAGCATGAACAGCATTGTGCGTGCATCTGCCTGCTCCTCTTATTTTAGCTTGGCAGACACACAAGTAAAATAAGGATTACTACAGCATCCCACTCACCACATATAAACAAAACTGCACTGTTCACAATCCATTTCAAGCCCCACCACAGCAAGGGATAATGGCTGGATGTACAATTGCATGTTTTACGGCATCATACTCAAAATAAGAATAATAGGCATCCCTGATAATACTCTTCCAACTGTTTCCATTTTCTTTATGATGCCTTACTGGCTACTAGAACAGTGGAGCAAGTCCCTGCACCTCAGTTTCCCACTTATCAATAAGGTTAATACCCATTGTGATGCTGGGAGCAAATAATCCTTTCTCCATTGATGTAAACAAAGCTAAGCTCCAAAAGATTGTAGCACCCTGAATGCTTCCCTGCATTTATGTCTGTAAACCTGCAATGGTGGTCAACCAGTCCTCAGAATATCATAGAGAAATAACCCTTTCAGATTATAAATTCTGCCCCACACTGATGGTGATGGGAGACAAGCAAAGTATAGACACAGAGATCCCATTAGCTGCCCCAGTACAGCGTAAGAATCACATGCAGGGAAACCCCTTGATAATCATTACTAAACTTTCCTACCCAGAGTGCCAGTACCTTTTCTGCAGCATAACACACCCGCATGATAATTGCTCCAACAACTGGAACTCTCCATGCTGAATTGCCTGTGGGTTGGTAGCCGTTGGGAATGGTCAGCTTCCAAATGGCCACAGAAACCCATTACTCCCTGGGTGTGCAGCACTGCACATTGCTAGGCTATTCCTGAAGCTCCAGGTTCAGTTCAGCACATCTCAAAGAAGCGTTGCCTTCTCCATACCAAATTCTGACCACTGCTGGCCATCCCAGGCAGAACAATCCTTTTCCACCCCTCCATACTGGTTTCTGAGCCAAAAAACAATTCCGTATGGTGTGACATTGCTCTAAGAGCCAGTCTTCTAGTATGCACCACTCTGTGTCCCCCTCTTTATCTTCCTCATCCTGCTGCATCCACTGCTGCATCTTCCCTTGCTGCTTGAAGAACTGCTGCTGCCATATCATTAGCTCAACTCAGCAGTGCAATGGGCAAGGTCTACAGCCAAATTCATCTGGTTTTGACTGCTGAAATACAGCTGAAGCAGCGTCTGTGTATTTGCGATTGCCATGTAGTGTATTATTGGCTCTAAAGGGGATGGTCATTTGAAAATGATCCTAGCCAACCCAGAAAGCAAGTATAGGGTGGATACCAAGGAAGCATGGCATCTTTAGAAAATGGAAACAAGGCAGGTTCAAACTTTGCATCCTACCATTCATAGGAAAAAAAATAATTCAGGATGCACACTGCTCAGGCAGGGATCAAAGGACCCAGGCACACCCTACACAGCACACGTCTGCCATGCGTACAAACAATGAAAACTGAACAACACAGCCAGTGTGCACACCTTGGACATACTGTTGCTGCAGCTTGCAGACTGCATGGTCATGGACGCCTATCTAAAAACTTCAGATTATACCTGCCATGTGGACAAACTCTTACACTATGTTCACACACAGGGGGTTATTTCAATACAAGTTGTTTTGATACAAGTTGTATCGAAATAACGCCTTATTTCAAAATAAGTTAATTTGAATTAAGTTTGTTAATTCGAATTAAAGAAAAAAGCTTAAAGTGAAATAGCATGTTCAGACAACAGTTATTTCGAAACGAGTTACCATTGTTTTGAAACAACATGTTCAGACGGCATTGTTTCAAAACAATTGTTTCGAAACAACGTTGTTTCATCCCCACATGGGGTTTAAGTTGTTTCGAAACAACGGTGCGTCGTGTGAACATGGCCTTTCTTATTTCGAAACAACCTCTGTTGTTTTGAAATAAGACTGCTGTGTGAACACACACTTAGAGTTAAAGCTCTTTGAGACAGGGGCCTCCTTTTTATTCTGCATTTGAACTGCAATATCACTACTAGGTCCTGTCCGTAGCTAGGGCTCCTAGGTGTTATTGTAATGCTAATAAATAAATAAATGCATGGAACACACATTTTTGATGATCTGGCCACAAATCAGTTAAGATTCTGAATACAATCATATGGACAGGAGCGCTGCTAGCTCAGAAAAAGATTCAGGGCTTGTGCACAGCTGCTGCAGCCACCACCGCAGCTGGCCCAGTGGCAGACTTGGGGCTCTGGCACCAACATTCAGGGCTCGAGCCCCATAAGCCCAGCACCAGCGATGCCCCTGCATATGGATGGGCAAAATTTCATTTGCACATCTGAAGCTTAGGAAGATGGTTAGCCAAAAACACACTAGATCATGCAACTCTTCAGTAAATTCAGTTTTCACACACTATGTCAGAATTTCTTCTGTAGATATGCAGTTTTATTATTAACCCCAATGAATCCCAACTTCTTCCTTCACAATTTATTTGTCATGAAACCCAGACACAAAGAACGAGTTATTCCGAAGAAAATACTCAACGATTCAGGAAACATGATGCTTCCTTTCAATCACTTGTCACTTTTTCCTCATAGTAACCTATTGTCATCATCACACCGGTCTTAATTCAGTTTGACAGAAGCTGCATCTGTGTTTGTTGGTCTTCATCTCTTCTTTTGGTTAAAGTCTGTATGTTGAAGATCTGCTTATTGCTATGTCATACAAATAAGAGATTGGCTTTGAATTAGAACTTGCACACAGTGGTAAAATTCACACTGGTCAAAAGAGCTGACAGAAGCCTCATGCATCACTTGAGATCCATTTAAGCTATTAAAAGGGCAGTGGATGAGTCTTAAGAAAAGCACAGATCTTACGTTGATCCTCTCATCCAATGAAAATCTGCTAAGACATGTTTTTCCTATGCAGACCCTGTATGATCTGAGCTATACTGTATTATTATGAATGCTGAATAGGCCATTACAAACTGCTTTTTCATGTTAGTGGGAATGTGGCTATCTCCATAGATCATGAATGGTTAGGAGCAGCTCTCCTTTACTTGTTCATTTCCATGCAGTAATGTTACTGAAATATGCTGCTTCTCAACTGTCATTCTCAGTATCTGAGTCTGCACTAGTTTTAACCACTTGCATTGCTACTGCTAGAAACCACGGACTCAGCAATAAGGATGTCATCAGCCTACTTGAGATTACATCTCCTTCTGCCACTGTTAATACGACTATGATAACCTTCAACAGCAATATGCTTTATTATTTCAGTATAAATATTGAACAAATGTGACAGCCCTGTCAAACTTCTTTCCTAGTGTCCAACCTCTCTGTTACACCTTTGGCTGTTTTGACTATTCTCTGCCCATGAGAGACATGGCACAAGTTGACCATCTGTGCAGTAAAGCACTTTTGCAAGATACTGCGTTGGTCCATATTTATGTGTAACACAGTAAAAACAACACTAACACACAACTTAGCTGGCAGTGTGTACCCAGTATTGCTTGCTGTCTTTGTTTCTTTATAATCATTCTGAGATTGAAATAGCGCATTGATTCCAATTCACCACAGTATAGCCAAGTCAAGAATTTAGCCCAGATTGTCCAATTGCCTATTAAAGCCTAAGCTTTATCTCTGCTCCATTCTTTTGCCTAGGATGATCAACTTTCTTGCATGATAAACAGAGGAATAAAAATGTGTCTTTCATGATCTATTTAACACTCTGTTCTTAATAACCTCATAAATCTTTCATCTGTGCTTTATGCTGTGGGAAGAGTATCCCTGAAATTTAATAAAAAGTAACTAAGTTCATATATTCTATTAGTGCTTTAATACAGAAACAGCAAATGCAAAAACTGTAAGCCAAGCAATAAATCTTGAAAAATATACTATTATGTACTATTTTTATTACAGTGTGCATGAAGCCCCAAGTAAATTGCCCCATTGTGTGATATACAAATATACAGCGCAAGATGGTTTAAGTAGCAAAGACACACAAGAGGTGAAAGCGAAACAAACAAGGAGTCCTGTGGCACTTTTAAAGACCAACAAATTTATTTATCGTATGAACTTCAGTGGGAGAAAATCCCTCTTCATCAGATGCTTTGAAGATGGGGAACTTACAGAATGGGAGAGAAATCAATGCAGGGAAGTGTAAATCATAGGATCAGGTCAGACTGTAACAGCAAATCAAAGCAGTTGTTTAGATTCAAACACTGGAGCTGAATCTGTGTGAGTTGTTTCATGAAGTTGATGGATTTCCACTTCAAACTGCTGTACTCAGTAAAGGGGAAAGAGAAGCACAATGTGGTGAAGTAATTTACCTAAAACAGGGGTCTCAAACTCACAGCCTATGGGCCACATGCAGCCCCTAAAGTTATATCCTGTGGCCTACAACAATACTATCATTATCGATATTTACAATATAGTTGTATGAAAATGTTTCAGTAGTGTGGCCCTTGGACTAACATACCCTAGTGCTCATGCAGCCCTCGTGGTGATTTGAGTCTGAGATCCCTGATCTAGAGTGAAACAGCCAGGAATAGAATCCAGGCCTCCTTGATCCTAGACTAATGCCCCAGCTGCTGGTCTACATAGAAGCTTCTTGAGCAAACATAAGTCAAAGAGATATCATAAGGTTAAGTCAACAACCAATTCTGTAACAACCCTAATAAAACCAGAGCAAAGAGTAAATAAGAATCTGAAGACCCTGGGGTATGTCCACATGAGGCTTTTATTTCGAAACAACACTGGTTGTTTCGAAATAAAAACCTGAATGTCCACACAACATTTTCTTGTTTTGGAACGATGGGCTCCGTCATTTTGAAACAAGAGTCATTGTTTCAAAACAGCTTAAACACCTTCTGTTTTGAAATGACAGTTATTTCAAAATGACTCGTTTTGAAATAACACCGTTGGGACATGCTGTTTCGAAACGACGGTTATTTTGAAACGAGTCGTCTCGAAATAACCGTCGTTCGGACATGTTATTTCAAAACAAGCGTTGTTTTGAAATAACTCTCCTGACCTTCTTCCCAGGGTGCACAGCACCCAAGGGAAGCAAGAAGTCCCTTCCCATGCATGCCTGCCAGCATGGCCAGAGCCCTGTCCAGGCATGGCAGCACGTGCCACCAATGCCCCAGGGGGGTGACGCCATGCCCCCATCTGGACACCCGAGGAGGTCCACTGCCTCCTCAGCATTTGGAGGAGGGAGGAAATCATGTCCCGGTTCCGGGTGAGCCATTAGAACTGGGACATATATGCGGACATCGCCACGGCGCTCTCCACTGAGGGCCACAAGCTTACCACTGAGCAGGTGCGCTTGAAAATAAAGGCCCTCAGGCAGGACGACACATGGACTAGGGAGGCCCAGGAGCTCCAGGGGGCAGGTAGCATGCTACTTGCCCCTTCTACAATGAGCTCCATGCCTTCCTGGGGCTGGAGCCCATTGGCCTGCCAGCTGAGGCCGTGGACACGGGGGCGCACCACAGCTCATCCTCCAGCCCGGAGGCTGTGGACACAGGGTCCGAAGTTTCCATCGGGGAGCCTCCCACCATACCGCCACCAGCAGCGGAGGCCACACCCAGGACCCCGGAGCTGTTCCGTGGCCCTGACGGAGAGAGCAGTGTGGAGGAGCAGGGGCCTGACAATATCGCGGCCCCTGTGGAGTCTGACACGGACACAGGGACATTGTGCCGGACCTCTGGAGCTCCTGTGGGTGAGTATTCCCCTCCCGCAGAGGCATGCAGGGCGGGGCCTGTCCAGGTCACAGGCAGCGAGGGGGTACAAGGCCGGGCACTGGGGCAAGTAGGGCATAGGGTCAGCGGGTGCAGAGGCCCTCCCATGGCCATGGGTACCTGAGAGACAGATGGCACCAGGGTCACAGGCCCCTGTGTGCCTGGGGGTGGTTAACCTGTCAAAGATGCGGCCACATCTTGGACGGGACAGAGACCATGCAGGCCTCGCCACTGGCAGGTGGCCTTGGGAGACCCCCTAGAGCAAGGCGTGGGTGAGTCCAGCTCACCATTGTGGGCACCACTAGCATGTGTGTCTCCAGGGTACGGTTACCAGATGTCAGGCAAAAGGAGAACATGGTCCCCTTTTAACCTTCCTGTTCTTCTGTTCATCCTCACATTTCTCTTTCTGGCAGGCAGTTTAAAATACAGGATTTTGTTAGGCTTTTTACTGTAGGGGTTGAAGTATCCTGGAATGCCATAGAATACTTATTTGTATGGGAAAGTGTTCCAGGGCCCCCTAAACACCGAAGGATATCACATCCATTCTACATTTTCTCCCATGCGTCCTCCAATGTCCTCCTTTTCGTACTTCCCTGGCCTCCTTTCGAGGCTTTGGGATCCGGTAGCCCTACCCCAGGGCAATGTCCCACAGGAGCCTGAGTCCTGCTGACAGTTAGGGCAGTGGTGTGTGCTGCAGACAGGCTGCACACAGACAAGGCCAGCAGGCAGCAGGGGCCAACTGTGTTTTCTGCTGCCCTCCAGCAGGTCGCCCAGCTGCCTGCCATGCACCACCACCCGCCCAATGCCTCAGCCCAAGACCACCACGGAGGAGGAGGAGGGCCCCCTGGACACAAAGTGAGATCCTGGAGAGCCTGGAGGAGCTGGGGCAGTGGACTGAGGCGTCCACCCAGGCCTGGCAGCAGGACCAAGCCAGGCAGCAGGACTCTGCCCTCCACCTGCTGCAGCAGGCGGCAGCTGCAGACGACCGGCTGGTCACCACCCTGGAGCGCCAGGTGCAGGCCAGTGAGTGCCAGGTGCAGGCCTTCAAGTGGCTCTGCAACTGCCTGCCCATCGCGGTTGAGGTGATTGCCACCAGCCTCCGCCAGCTGGTGGAACAGACGGCCCCTCAAGCTGCTGCAGGGGGTCCGCTGCCTGGCCTTCCCTGGAGGTGACCCCGGACCCAGGGTGGCTGTGGGCAGGCGCAGGGAACACCACCACCCCCAGACCCCACCACAGGCCCTGCCTAAATTCTCCCCTGCCACCCAATCTCCCCCATCCAAGTTGCTGCCCCCCCCCAGACTGTCCCCACATTGCCCCATCCCATAACCCTCCCCAGTCCTTCCCTGCCCCAACCCTTGTTTTGTTAATAAATGTTTGAAACATATTCTTAGTTGTACGTGGTTTTTTGGGGGTAGTTCACAGTGCAGGTGCGTGGGTGGGGGCTGGCTGTGGGCAAACGGGGGAGAGAGTGGTGTGGGGCAGGGCAGGCTTGGCCCTCAGAGTTCCTCCAGGGCAAAGGTTTTCATCAATGCATCCTGCACTGTCACGGCTCTCTGGGACAGCTGTTCCCATGATGGCACAGGTCTGGGTTCCTCATAGTCCCCAGCTAGGAGTTGTGCCTCAGCTTCCCAGGCAGCTGCAATGGGCTCACCCCGCTGCTCACAGAAGTTGTGCAGGGCCACGCACGCACCGATGACCTGCGGCATTGTCCTCTCCGCAAGGTGGATGCATGTAAGGAGGCACCTCCAGCATGCCGTGAGGTGGCCAAATGCCCGCTCGACCACCTGGCGGCAGTGGCTCAAGCAGCAGTTGAAAATCTGCCGTCGGGGATCGAGGGGCCCTGCGTACGGCCGCATGAGCCATGGGCACAGGGGATAGGCCATGTCTGCCACAATGAGGCTGGGCACCTCTACTCCCCCGACATTGATGTTATGCAGGGGGAAGAAGGTGCCCGCCTCCATGCCCCGGTACAGGGCAGAGTTACGGAGGGCCCTGGCATCATGGGCCCTCCCTGGCCATCCCACGTAACAGTTTTGGAAAAGGCCCTGGTGGTCCACAAGGCCCTGCAAGATGATCAAATGGTACCCCTTGCAGTTTCTGTACTCCATGGCTCTGTGCTCTGGGGCTCACAAGGGAATGTGCGTTGCATCCAGGATCCCCACACAATTGGGAAAGCCCAGTGTGGCCATTCTGGGAATGGTGTCCTGCAGCCCCCCTTGTGTGACCAGGCGTTGCAGCAGGATCCAGTTGATGGCCCTGGTGACCTCCAACAGAATGTTGCCAGCAGTGGACCTCCTGATGCCAAACAGGTGTGCCACAGAGCTGTGTGACTCCGGAGTGGCCATCTTTCACAGGGCAATGGCCACTCTTTTGTCAACAGGGATGGCAGGCCTCATGGTGGTGTCCCTTCGGTGCAGCAGCAGAGCGAGTTCTGTGACCAGGAGGTTGAAGCTGGCCCTGCTCATGAGGAAGTTCCTCCACCACTGGTTGTCCCCCCAGGTTCAGAGCACTACCCGCTCCCACCAGTATGGGCTGGTCTCCCGGACCCAGACCTGGTGAGGCACAGAAGGGGGCAGGGGAAGTAGCTCTGCTCTGCAGCCCAGATGGATTATGGCTGGGCACCATCAGGGTCTGCAAGCAGAGTGTTCCACATCAGCAGGACACTCTGCAGGTGGGAGGAGGGTCTGTTCATTGCACGGTACTGGCTGGGCAGCTGGGCAGTGTCCATGTCTGTCGCTTGCAGAGTCCTGCTAGCCATAATGGACAGGGAAGTGAGGTTGGGGCCAGCTTTTATAGGATTGGCTGGCAACATGGCTGCCGACATGGCCCAGGGAGGCGGCCATGTTGCCACACCTCCCATGGTGCCCTTCCCCTAAAGCGAAATAGCAAGTCCACTGGACATGCTATTTCGATTCCCGCTTTTCCCTTATTTCGATTTGGTTTTTGGTTATTTCGAATTAAGTCGTTTCGAAATAAGGGCTTTATTTCAAAACTACTTGTTTTGAAATAACTTATTTCAAAACAATGCCCTACGTGTGGACATAGCCCTGGAGAAGTGTTAAATACTGTCACTTAATTCAACTTCACTGGAATCCCTTGAGCTAAGGTAGGCAAGCTGTGTCCCACAGACATTTAACCTGTGAAGAGAGTAAGCAATACTGGAAATCAGCTCTTTGACCTATCCCAACACTGATGATGGGAACAAGAGAAGTAGTATCTAGTAGTAGTACCATTGTTAGAGATGACCGTCAAAAGGGGAAAAATTGGTGAAGCACTAAACGAACTGATTTTCCTCCTGGGGGAGGGGAATTTTTTAAAATTGATTTTTGTTTTACAAATATCAGGAATTATAGAAACTAGAAGGAATCATGAGAGATCATCTAGTCCAGTCCCCTGCACTCATGGCAGGACCACATACCCTCTTAAGCCATCCCTGCCAGGTGTTTGTCTAACCTGTTCTGAAAAACTTCCAGTGATGGAGATTCCACAATCTGCCTAGGCAACTTATTTCAGTGGTTAATCACCCTGACAGTTTGGAATTTTTTTCTAATATCCAACCTAAACCTCCCTTGCTGTAATTTAAGCCCATTGCTTCTTGCCCTATCATCAACTGTTAAGGAGAACAATTTTTCCCCTTGTCTCCTTGGCAGATGAGGAGTTTATCACACAGAGGCATTAACCATGACAACAAACAAAAACAGCGTTAAACAGTCTAAGTAAAAGTTTCTTTTCTCTTAACTGCTTATTCAGTTTAATTCCTGCAACTCTTGGGATACCATGTTCCTACTTGTTCATGGAGTCTTCTTTGAAAATCAGGAATAGACAGGACCTTAATTTGTAATGTAAAAACAATTAGAATTAAAAGCAACAACGTACTTTTCAGTGTTTATTAAATAAATTATACAGAATTAAAACGAACAGAGCAACTCTCTTTCTTTGAAGGACACCTTCAACACACTTTCAACAACAGATCCAAAAGAATCTGAGGTTGCAACTTGTCGCTCTTTTTAAGGGTTTCTAAAGTAGCAAAGTGCCATTCCATTTCAGTTTGTACTCTGAAGAATGGATGCTATATATACACTCAATACATGCAAGATAGGGGGGGTTTCATCTGCATTCATTAGTACTGTACCAAACAGCCTTGCATCAAGAAATTTTTTATTGTTTTTCCTGTTGTAAAGTTGGTTCAAACTTGTCAAAAGAATTAATTTTAATAAGTATTGATGCTGAGATCTCTCAGATTCAGATGGCCTACCCTGTCTCAGCAGCTGGGATGTTTGGTCAGACAAGTAGGGGAATGGCTAACTCCTGGGAGCAGGAGGAGACAGCTCATGTTCAAATGTGGAGCCTAGCCCCTCCTCCTTCCTCAGAATGCACATGGGAGTGTGCATGGAAGAAGGGCTTCTCTGCCTCCTGTTGGCCAGTCATCAGTGAAATAACAGAGCTAACTGGCTCTCACACCCCACCACCAACCCCGGCATCCAGGGGCCATCTTGCTAGAGTTGTTGTCACATCTTCCCTCACAGTAATGGAGGTATATTGAGCCGGCATAGTAAGATGTGGTGGCTATGACTACTCTGCTGTTTTGAGATCAGGAAAGATTTTTTTTCCATTGGGTCAAGTTGGCAGGATTCCAGTGGAAGTATTTTGCCTTTCTTGCTGCACTGGCAAAGCACACCTTACATTGGAAGGAGTAAGAATAGGAATGATAGTTGGAGATAACACAAGTTTTAGTTCATTGCAACTGTCCAAGATGGGCAATGTCTAAAAGGGGCAGCTCCCAGAGGTAAATGAGAACTGGCATTTGGCTGGTGGACTGTAAGGAGGAGGAGAGTCCTAATATCCTTGTAGACCAAGGACCTTCTTAGTTCTCTCTACCCCTTTCATGGGATCAGGGGATTCAGAAGTGAGCTGAGTCCTAAGAGTAGTATGAAGACCTACCCCAAGTTATTGAAGATAGCTGAAGCCCTGTAATTAAGGATTTGACTATAATAAAATTTATATATAAATTATATATCCTTGTTGTGGGGCAGATATGCAACAGCTTTTGTTACTGAGCTAAGATTTCTAGACTCTCCAATTAGAGGCCACACTGTTGGGATAAAATGTTAAACAAGCTTATTAACTACAGAAAATAGATTTGAAGTGATTATAAGTTGCAAATATAAAGAGATTAAAAGTAGTTCTTAAATGAAATAAACATAAAATTGAAGTATAAGTTTTATACACTAACAAGCTCTTGAATTAGCAATGTCTTATTCTTTCCTGTTAGCTGCTACAAACAGTTTCTTAAACACAGTCTGGGCAACCTTCCTTGCCCAGGACTTTCTTCCCCCCATCGAAGTCCTTTTGTCTTCTAAATGGTCCTTCAGGTGTTGAACTGGGGAGATAGAAAAGCCAAGTGAGGATGTTGTGCATTTTAGTCTTTATATTCTGTTTAAGTTTGCTAGAACAGTTGGAGCTCATGACTTTTAGAGTCATCCTCATTGGTCAGTCAATCTCCATTGTGAACATGCTCCTTACAGTAACGTCTCACAGTAAGCAATTCCTGGCAGTGGAACCTTTCCTCAGTTGATCAGTAGCACATCTGGCCACTTCATTGTTAAGAAAGCTGGTTTAGGTGGTTCCCTCCTTACATGTTCTAGTAGAATTTGCAACAATATTTTATAACTTCACATATTAGGGTAGCACATCTTATCCAATAAGATACTGATGTTTAGCAGATCAAAATTTTAAAATAATACCAAACAAAGCACACATTGTAAGAAACATTTCATAATTATATGACCTTGGTGAATATGGAGTTTTGGGGGGTTTGTTTTCAGACACAGGGTATCACATCACCCCTACCTCCACCTCTTAGTTTACCAGCAGAGCATTAGTCACTGACTAATGCTGAGGCAGTATGTCCTGTCTGGCTTACTAGAAAATATTTATAGAGTGTAGGTGTCTTGGTTGTCAGCCATTAAGGCTATCAAGTGGGGTGCTTCAATTTTTCCTTTCCACATAGCAGACCAGATTTGATATGGTTTTTCTGCCGTGACAATTTTCATGCCTGGTCTACAGGTATTAGCTGAGGAGCAGCACTGCCATAGGGTTTCTTAACACAGGGTGTGTTCTTGTTTTACCCCTCTTAGTATGTGCCAAAGCATTTTTCAAACATTGTGCATGTTATACCTCTTTATGGAATTTACCATCAGTACCAAATTTTGTGTCATAAGGTTTAATGTTAGCGTCAAACTCTTTTTCACAAGACTTAACAGTAACACCAAATCATTTATTACAGGGCAGCAGTTCCAAATATTTCTATGATACTGTGCCCTCTGTTTAGTCAATCCAGTTTGTGCAATATCTATTACATCTTTCAAATGCTTTTTGGACCTCTTCAAGAATTCAATTATTACTGCTTGTTTTTTCCCTGTAGTGATCTCTTTGGTATTGGTTCTCAGTCAGATGTATCTTTTGAGTTCTGTTACCTCAAAATTTGGTGAGCCAAGGATGTAGAGGGATCTTCATTAAGGCTGGCTCTCTAGGTAGTTGATCCTGACCCCCAGGGTTATGACAATGTGAAAAATCCATCTCACCTCTTGGAGTTACCTAGAGATCTACACTCCAGTACTGATACCTTCCCCTCCTGCCTTTCCTAGATGAATATTAACTGTGCTTTCTTGGCTAAAAGATGCCTTACCAGCCTGCGAACTTCCTTCCTTCCTTCCCTCCATCTGGTGGGCCATTTGCATTTTCACACTCAAGTGTTCCTTTAGGAAGAAATTCATCCTGTCTTAAAAAGAGAGTTAGTTTCCACAGTCATATCAGTACTGCTGTTTTGGAAAACTGGGACATGGACTGGGGCAAGAGGGAACCTAGTCTCCCTTTCCTGTGTGCCCACTCCACTTCAGGAAATTAGCTGCATAGTTTTCTCTCAAAACCTGGGTCACTGGATGAGCACCTTGTTTTACTGATACTGAACCAGCCATGCAAAGCTGGGATCACTTTTCCAAATAACCTGTAGGGAGATACTCCAATTTTTCCTTCTACTGAATTCTGTCTGGGCTCTGATCTTGAACATATTGCCCTGTATATTTTAGAGTGGATCTGGCTATGAAGGGCTCACAGCTAGCAGTCAGGACAGCTGTTTCACTGACAGGCAAGATACTCTCTTCAATCCCTGAGGAGTAGATGTCTTCCGCTGAACTACAGGAGTTGGCATTAACCCATTCCATACCAGGGAATACGCTGCTTGCCTCTGCTACAGAGTCAAAGGAACCACCTCCTCCATAGTTTCTAAAAAAGTCCCTTACCCTCTTTTGGAATCCCCTCAGGATACATCTGCCCATGCTCCCCAGAGCAGAATCTCTTTCTTGCTTATCTGCACATTCCTCCCTTCCTATGGTGGTACCTTCAGCCTGGAGATATTTTCTCATTACTTCAGCACTTCCTGGAGTTTCAACTCCTCCCCACTGGAGCCCCAGCATAATAGCCCTTCGTGGTAAGTATTCTAACACTCATATCTACCTGGAAAAAATTCTAAGCTGTACAGTGAAAGGAATACCTTCCATTATTCCCATCACCAAAGTGCTTTCCAAACCCTCCCACTCCACATGAGTTTTAGCTAGTGGCATGGGGAATCTGGGTGGACTCACTGCCACAGTCTCTGAGATTTGGCCACATAATAGGCTGGTGACCAGGAGCACATTCTGTTTGATCAGAGAGAGCTGAACTCCTGTGTCTTTCCATCCTAGACACTCTCTGCCATTGATTTTGACTACTTTGGCATGCTCTTTGTCTGTTTCTACAGGGGCCAGTCTTACAGAACCCATATAATAAGACTGAACTGCCTGAGGTACCTCTATGCTTAGGACAAGAGAGCTTACATGGGCTGTCTCTACTTGCTGCCAATATAAGTGACTTATTCTTCAGATGATTTGTATTATTACACTGATAATCTTCTGGGCTCTTCAGTTTTTACAGGAGATATGGGACTGTGGTTAGAGGAATGAGCTTGGAAAGTGAATGTCCAGCCTCCCAACCAGGTTTGCTCAAAGGCATCAGGTAACAAAGCCATTTCATCTACATTTATATATATTTTTTGTCCCATAGATATGGTTTCCCATCATCTTTACATATACTTAGGACATGCGTCAGTAACTTGAAAGATGAGAAAGCCATTTTCCAAAATTCCTTCAATAACCAATTTCCCATTACAACAGGTGATTTGACCTCATCTTCCTCTATATCAGGGGTCTCAAACTCAAATCACCATGAGGGCAGCATGAGAACTAGTAGAGGGCTGTATGAGGACTGTTATATTAGCCCAAGGGCCACACCACTGAAACCCTTCCATACAACAATATTTCAAATATCAGTAACAGTAGTGTTGTTGCGGGCCACAGGAAATAGCTTTAGGGGGCTGCATGCAGCCCCCAGGCCATGTGTTTGAGACCCCTGCTCTATATGCTGTTTCCCAGCAATTGAATCTTAACATCTGCATTGATTTGCTGTTACGGTGTGACCTGATCCCATGACTTAGATTTCCCTGCATTCATTTCCTCCCATTCTTGAAGTTCCCCCATCTTCAAAGCATTGGAGGAAGTGGGATTTTCTCCCATGGGAAGCTCATGAGATAGATAAATTTGTTAGTCTTTAAGAGCCATGGGTTACTTCTTATTTTGCTGAACTAAATTAACATGGCTATCCACTTGGAACTTCAATATCCAAGTGTTTTAAGAGCCACGATGGGTGTAGTGCTCTGGTAAGGGTTGCTGGGAGCTAGGCCAGGGCATCCGCAGCAGGGTCCCCCTGATGAGGGAGGTTGTAGAGGTGAAGCCTGGAATCAGAAGCAGGTTCCCACAGGGTCACCAATGGGGGTGACAGAGTCAGGAACAGACCTCTTGCAGGGTTCCCTGGTGGGGTTGGGTGGGACAGAGCTGCAAGGGGGCAGTCAAAGAGCCACATGCAGCTCCAGAGCCACCGGTTGCAGACACTTGGCTTAGGACATGCTCCTGAGCAATAAGATCAAACATGATTGAGCTACTATAAGATGGGTGAAAAACTGGTTGGGTAACTGGTTCCAGAGACCAGGAGAGTAGTTATCAATGGTTCACATTCAGGCTGGAAGGACATAATGAGTGGGGTGCCAGAGGTTTCTGTCCTGGGTCCAGTTTTGTTCAACATTTTTATCAATGACTTAGATGATGGCATAGAAAGTACACTTACAAAGTTTGTAAATGATACCAAGCTGGGAGGGTTTGTGAGTGCTTTGAAGGATAGGATCAGAATTCAAAATGAGTTGGACAAACCGGTGAAATGGTCTGAGATAAATAGAATGAAATTCAATAAATATAAGTGCCAACTATTCCACTTAGAGATGAACAACCCATTACACACATACAAAATGGGGAATGACTGCATAGGAAGGAGTACTGCAGAAAGGGATGTAGGTATAATAGTGGATCACAAGCTAAGTATGAGTCAGCAGTGTAATACTGTTGCAAAAAAAGTAGACTCCATTCTGGGATGTATTAACAGGAGTATTGTGAGTAAGATGTGACCCGGGCCTTGTGGGATAACCTTCTGAATGTGCCAACATCAGAACAAGCTGGAAAACCATGGGCCAAACCCCCAAACCACTGACAGGTGGTACTTAAAATCAGTCTCCCAGTCAGTAACAAAACATGCTTCTGATTCCTCATTCTGGTCATCACCAAGCATAACAAAACAGAAAAAACCCACTTACTGCACATCAGTTCCTATGGTCCCCTCTAGCCCCTAGGTCTCTTTAAGAAATAGGTTCTCCTGACCCCAAAGGGTCAGCCACAGAACAGTACAGGCTTGGATCTTACCCAAAATACCACGCGGCCAGCCAATCCTTTAGTAACTACAACTAAAGGTTTAATATAAAAAGAAAACAAACTAAACATGAGAGACGTTAAAGGGTCAAAGTGAATCACATACATTGAAATGATTTAGAGTCCATAGAAAGCAAATCCTTGAAGATCCTGTAGTCTGCAGGTCAGTCCCACTCCTCTGGTGTGCACCCAGCAGCAGCAGCAGCTGGGTGGGTCTCAGTCCTTTGTTCAGTCCCAGGAGAATAATTCCAGAGGAGGGTGTTGGTTGCAGACAGACTGAAGACCAAAGACAAAATGGAGATGGGTCCCCAGCCTTTTATCTCAGACTCCTTACCAGATCAAAATGGAGGTGGGCCACATGGTCAGTCTGGGTAACTGGTCAAACAGGTTTGTTCTTGGGCCTGCTGTAGCTGGAGCCCCCTCCTGATGAGCCACTAATATGACAATAGTTTGCAGACGCCCAGCCTGGGATTGTCTCAGCTTAAATGACTTGGAACACACATAAAACCAATAAGATTCCTAATTTCTAATACAAATATGATACCTACATATAAATCATATAATCATTCCTAGCAGATTGCAGCCTTTCTATTGATACCAAACATGGCATATCACATATGGATTATTGCAAATATGAAATATTACTATGAAAAATAATCATAAACAGTCCCCTAGACCCAGACAGTGTCATACATACAAAATGGGCAATGACTACGTAGGAAGGAGTACTGCAGAAAGGGATCTCGGTCTAATAGTGGATCACAAGCTACGTATGAGTCAGCAGTGTAATACTGTTGCAAAAAAGGCAGACACCATTCTGGGATGTATTAACAGGAGTATTGTGAGTAAGACACGAAAGGTGAATCTTCCACTCTACTCTGCATTAATTAGGCCTCAACTTGAGTACTGTTTCCAGTTTTGGGCACCTCATTTCAAAAAGATGTGGAGAAACTGGAGAAAGTCCAGAGAAGGGCAACACAAATGATTAGTGGTCTGGACCATTTGACCTATGAGGGAAGATTGAAAGAGCTGGGTTTGTTTAGTCTACAAAAAAGGAGACTGAGATGGGATGTGATAACAGTTTTCAAATATGTTAAAGGTTGTTATGAGGAAGAAGGAGAAAAATTATTCTCTTTAATCACAGATGATAGGACAAGAAGCAACGCACTTAAATTACAGCACGGGAGGTTCAGCCTAGACATTAGGAAAAAATTCCTAACTGTCAGGGTGATTAAACACAGGAATAAGTTGCCTCCACAGGTTTTGGAATCTCCTACTTAGGAGGTTTTTATGAGCAGGTTAGACAAACACCTGTCAGGGATGGTTTAAGAGGGTACTTAGTCCTCCCATGAGTGCAGGGAACTGGACTTGATGACCTGAGATGGTCCCTTCCAGCTTCCATGATTCTGTGCCTCCAAAGGTGATAACACATTTGCCACTCAGCTGGCTTTGCCATCAAATTCTTTTTCTGGTTTACACAGTTCCCACGACTCATTTCAACATCTCTTCTATGATTTCTAAACTTAACTTCATAAGTTTCAGGGAGTGACTATAAATTGTTGTAAATCATCTCTTTGAATTTGAAGCATCTTCCAGTGGCATCTTATTGAAGATACCCAGAGCAGCCCAGCAGGTTTCCATCATGAGTAAGCAATTGCTAGGAATAAAAGAGAATTGTGTTGTTATTTCTGAGAGTGTTTGAATGGACATTTCCAGATTTATATTCTCTTCCTTTTTTAATAATAGGAGATACTTACTAAAAAAAAAAAAGAAAAATGTAATCTTAAGAGAAATTGCATGGTTTGATGGAATTACATTTGCTTTAAGTATAGAGAAAAAAGGAGCAAACATACAAAATGCCTTGCATGGAATAATCTTTATGGATTTCATCTTAAGCTTAGAAGCACGTGCCTCCACTACCAATAACCATTATTACTCTGAATGCTGCATACAAATGAGGGGCTTTTCACTATCCATGGCCACAGACCTAGGACAATCTCAGCTAGCAATGCAGCTCTGAACATTTGATTTCAGTTTCAGGTTTCAGGGAGGTCAGGAGATCAACTTAGTGGCTATGTCTACATTGTAAAAGCTAAGTCAACTTTATTCAGTCAACTTAATAAAGTCTACTTGAAGTTGACTTTAAGTAGACCTTATTAAGTGGACTTAGTGAGTCCACACTACATTAAGTCGACTTTATAAAGTCAACTTTAAATGGGTGCCCTGGCTTAATTCAACTTTATAAAGGCGAATTAATGGTCCCACTGGACTAAGTCGACTTTATTACGTCGACTTAGTGAGTCCACATTGCCATAAGTCAACTTAATAAAGTTGACTTAATGGTAAAGTCAACTTTATAAGTGGACCTTATAAAGTCAACTTTATTGGACCCTAAAGTCGACTTTATTGCCCTGCAGTGTAGACAGGGCTATGTTTAAGTCGACTTAAGTGCCCTTAAGTCGACTTAAACACATAGTGTAGACGTACCCAGTATCAGCATTCAGAGAGCACAGTATAGAGATGCTCGCCTTTCCTCTGCTACTTAGCTAATACTATAATTAATAAGTTGTCTCTGGCATCTGTCATCCAAGCATCTCAAAATGCTTCACAAATACCAAACTATTAAACTTAAAATTAAAACTGGAACAAGTACCGAGAAAGGTTACTAGGATGATAGGAGGAATGGAAAACCTGCCTTATGAGTGGAGACTCAAAGAGCATGGCTTGTTTAGACTTAAAGAAAATAAAAATAAAAATAAAAAAATAGAAAAAAAAGGCTGAGGGCAGATATGAGTGCTCTATGCATAATAAGAAGGAAGAGGCATTATTTAAGTTCAGCATCAATGTGGACACAAGCACAAATGGATATGAACTGGCCAGCAGGAAGTTTAGACTTGAAATTAGATGAAGGTTTCTTCATCACAAGAGTAATGTTCTGGACCAGCCTTCCAAAACAAACACTGGAGGCAAGAAACATAGCTGGCTTCAAGACTGAGCTTGATAAGTTTATGGAAGGGTTAGGGTGATTGTACAAAGTAGTTTGGCAATTGATTGATCTTTGACTACTACAAGTAAATATGCCCAATGGCCTGAGATGGAGGTTAGATGGAGTAGATTCTGAGTTACTACAGAGAATTCCTTCTGGGTGTTTGGCTGGTGAGTCTTGCCCACATGCTCAGGATTCAACTGATTGCCATATTTGGGGCCAGGAAAGAATTTTCCCTTGGAGCAGATTGGGGTTTTTTTCACTTTACTCTGCAGCATGTGGCATGGGTCGCTTGCTGATGGGTGCTTTGTACCTTGAAGTCTTTAAATCGTTATTTGAGGACTTAGACAAGGGTGGGTGGGTGAAGTTCTGTGGCCTGTGCTGAGTAGGCTCACTAAGATGAATGAGTCCACTCATTCGGTTAAATTAAACACATGCTCAAGTGCTTGGAGGGACTAGGATCTTAGACTTTATGGGGGTGTAACCAAAACCAATCCATTGTGTTTAATAAGTAGGTCAATAATTATTTTATATAGAGGGTGATCCATGAGAATTTTTTAACACAATTTGAACTTGTGTTGGATGACTCAAGTGGTGGCTCAAGATTTGTGAGCCTTCTAGTGTCAAGACACATCAATGAACCCAAGCCCTCCTCATTTACCTCAGTTCACTCAGCTAAGGACCATCAGGCTCCTGATTTGCTGAAAACTCTAGCAGGCACAACTTTAAACCTTGCAACAGGCTTGGCTTCTCAGCTGCTCAATAGTGCAGCTGTGTTTCTGGGACTGTTTCCTAGTCCTGCTCAGGTTCCTTTTGCTCCCACTCTTGCCCCTTGCGCCTGGTTCTGCTCCCAATTTCCTACCCGTGGGTCCTTCTCTTGGCTCCTGTCCCAGCTCCAGCTGATACTTTGGCTCTGGATTGCTCCCTGGATTTGGTGTTAATATTCTGACCATAGCTCTGAATCTTGGTATCTAGCTCTCAGCTCCAGCTCACTGCTTGGACTTGGCACTCAGTTTTTGACTGCTGCTGTGACCCTTAGCTCTTAGTCTCTGGCTCTTGGTCCCAGCTCAGTCCCTGGATTTGATGACCTGGCTCCTGCTTATGCAATTAAGCCTGGTTGGCTCTGTTCCGATCATTAAGCCAGCCTGCTGCCCTTACTATTAAGCAATATCACCCACTTCTGGTCATTACACTCAGATTAGTTTCAGGGTTCACAACAGTAATTGGAGTAATTCAAAGATTTCATTCCTTCTGTTTAAATGCAGGTATTTTTCCTGAGAGAAATTAAATTGAACAGAAAACACAATACATTTTTCTTGCTAAAGGGAAGCCTATGGTATGCATTAAGTTTGGAGATGAAATTCTGGCACCACCGAATTTAACAGCAGAAGTCAAATGAATGTCAACAGGGCCATGATTTCACAGAGAAAATCAACCCCCTCATATGCAATATACCATTGGGTAATTCCCTGTACTTATACTGCATTCATTTTTTATTACAAATATATGACATTCCCCTACTCCTTTCTTTAATCACACTCTAAATTTGGGGTTTTTTTTCTCTTTTCTCTGCCATATTTTAGTGCCTCTTTTTTAGTTCCTACTTTTTTCTCTCTGTGACCTCTCTGAGTCATATTTTCCCCTTATGTTTCCTTGGGTTTCTCAATTTCTTACCCTTCTCTGCTCCTTATTTCACAGCCTCCTCTATGAAGAATACAAACTAATAATACCAAAATTCCAGCTGAATTTTCAAACTCATGACATTTGAATTGGTTTGGAATGAGGAAATGCCACTTTCTTGTTCCTTGTTCAGACATGCTTGAATACAAAGGGACCTCGAGTAATAGGAGAAAATTCCCACGCAGAGCACCGTAAGAAACTTCTATTTTCCTTTGCTATCTGTGTCTCTTCATTTCCTATAGATAAAATAATAGGAACTTCCTTAATTTTCACATCAGTGTTTGTAGCTTAGGATTCCATTAATATATTCCTCTCCCCTCTGCTGTTCTGTGCCCTAGTTTGCAGTCAGTTCATTCTGTGCTGATGTATATTTCATTGCCCAAGGCTTAATTTTGATTTATTGTCCATCCATAAATTAGAAAAATATGCTCTGGAATTCCATCCCGCTGAAAAGCTGTGCCTGATGTCAGGGGACTGGGTGATATTTAAGATGTCAGAAATACATATTGGATTAGTGTGCTTTGTTTCCCCACAACAGCAGGTGTTTAATCATAGCTGATGGCTGAAGTTAAATGCATTAGGACAGCATCAGCCAAGAAGATGGAGTTTTTCTAAACCATACAAACTCCAGATAAATAACTCAAAACTAATTGTGTGTCCACATCTTAGATACATTTTTATTTACTTAATACGTTAAACAATGAAAATAGCCCATGGCACTTTACTTTCCATTTAAAATCCTGGATGGCTGTTTATGCAATATTATAATGTGCCTTCTTGGCCCTTCTGTTGTATAAGATATTTGCCTACGTACACAGAATTGGAAAAGGAACACAAAAAAAAAAAAGAACAAAAAAAGGAGTAAAATCAGTACAGTTGATAGCATCTTGAGGTTATTCTTCTAGAAATAGAGACCAATACATAAAAACACTAATTTTACTAGTTCTAACACCAGCCTAAATAATATAACATACAGATTCCAGTCAAAAACTCTTGAATTTTCTTTTTTTTTCATGCAGAGTTTTTGTTTGTTGCTGTTAAGCCTGCTATTCTGTTTATGTTAATCAGTGCTTTCTGTGTATGGAAAAATGATCAGGCTTGGTCTTGAGCAATTTAGCTGGAGGCCGAAGAGAAGACGCTTAGGAGAGCAAACATTTTCAAGGTCAACCGGTGAACTGTAACAAGCCAGTGAGATTCATGGCAAGAATTGTATATTTTGACACAACAGCGATTTGATTAAAAGAGAAAGTAATGGGTTTAAACAGTCGCTATGAGGATGTAGCCAGACTTTGTTAGCTTTTCGCAAATTACTTAACAGACCAGTGATGGAACTGGAAATAGGGCTGTTTTGTATAAGGTAAAGAAAAGAGGATTACATCTGAAACATCAGTAATGAGGAATGTTAATACTGGGTATTTGTTACAAGGCAAATGAAGTGTAATAACACAGTTTCTTGGAAGTTGAATATTATAAAAGTGAGACAATTATAAACAAAGATGACTGCAATTGGGTTTAACTTTTCTGGTATTCAATATATTGTGTTAAACTCTCAGACTCGTAAACAGAGGGGGCTCATAAATAAATTAATAGTCCGGATTTATTTAGGGCCTTTCATCCAAAGATCTCACAGCATTTTGTAAAGGTTGGCATTGGGGACATATCATTCATTTCATTTTACGGGGGGAACAACCAAAACACAGAGGCTAACTATATTGCCAATGGTCCCATGTCTTACCAGACTCCCAGTCTTCTGCTTTAGGACCCATTCCAGGAGGGCTCCAAGTACATTCCTAAATTTAAGCACACGAGTAGTCCCACTGAAATCAAAAGAATTACTCATATTAGGTTTAAATACCTTGTTATATTGGCTCTAAATCAATAGATAATAAATACTCCTCATGCATTATCTCAATTTTGATGTCATACATGTCATTTAAAAAAAATAAGATTGTGACAGAATTTGACACAAAACACCATCTTTAAATCAATAGCTAACTCCCACTAATGGAAAGAAAGAACTTTCTCCACCAGAAAATTCTGCTCCATGGCCAGGGGGAGGAAAATGGGAGATGCCAGACCTTTTTAAACACAGAATTTTCAAGTTACAAGCCTCATGAGGAACACTAGAGCTTTTTATTCATAAGCAGTATTAGAAGGATTCTGTAAGACTAACTGATTTGGAATTTGAGCTGCAATGAGGTGTTCATCAGAGACTCTGACAAAAACTCTATGTAAAAAATGCATCATTTTATTTTCCCATCAGGCCTTCATCAACCGTAGTTCACCTTGCCTCTTGGTGCTGAGCTTATGTCATTGCTTTAGGTCAGTATGAGTCTAGATTTACATCTATTTAAAAACAACACAGGCTATTTAGCTGCTATAAAATGTATTAATGGCCCGATCCTGCTATTCTTTACCCAGGCAATGCTCATATTGGGTGAGCACTGGAAATTTTGCATAAAGACTGCAGGAGGGGTCCAGAAAAGTGCTGAGAAACTGGAAATTACCTAACGTCTTAGGAAATATCCAAATTTCTTTGCACTGTTCACATTTCTTTATTTGGTGGAGTAACATTGTTGATTTTCTTTGTAATAACATTCCTTTTATTTTTAATAAAATTCCTTCCTTTTTAATTTATCACAATAATCAAAGATCAGATCAGTTTCTCAAATGTTATCTTTTGATTTTTCTGATATGCCAGAACATTTCAAAAAATGAAATCTTCCACTTTCGTGTGTCCTTCACACAGCGGAAATCAGGACCGATAGAGGAATCACTGGTGTTTACACTCCTGCTCCTAAGCTGCCTATTAAAACTCAGTGTGACATTGTGGCAGCCCCAGGAAGGCTGTATTATGGATTTGCTAAGAAAAATTTTCTTTGTAGTGAGATAGAGTGGGCATGCAGGTGAAATTATATTGTTGGCAGGGGATGATAGAGGGGAAAGATCCTTTTAAGTTAAAGGTATTTCCTAAATCACATGTAATCCAGTTCTCCAGCACTTATTCAGCCAAAACTGCCACTGAAATGGAGTTTTTGCCTGAGTAAGGACCTTGGTATATGGCTCCAGTTTCGACTTCAGTGATGGCCCAGAGACTGACATACCCAAATTAATACTCAGACAATTTTGTAATTTAGGAACTGGTGGCTCAGAATGGAGACTAGGAAACAAAGCTGATGGAAAGCATGAGTCTTTTAAAATATACCCCTTAAACTCTAGGGACAGCAGTGAGATATTTCTGCTAGAAAGACAAAGGAAAATAGTGTTTGAATTTTTTAGCAGCCCTTCTTTTCAGTTATGCCTCTAGATTTTGACTCCTCCTTATGATACTATCTGACTTAGAGGTGACCATTTATGATATTGGTTAACACCAATATGACAAAATTGCTATGATTCTTACAAGATATGTCATTTCAGGTACCACTGTAAATGTTATAATTTGCTACGTATGATATCATTTATGTGGATGTATCATCTTTGTACTGTAAATAAGAATACAGAAGATCAGGGTTACAAGGCACTTAAGGAAGTCATCTAGTGTGGAGGTGGGGATGCAGAGGGCAGACGGGGGGCACAAGGCAAATATGACAGGCACCCCAGCACCAGACAGCCTCTGCTGGGCTGCTGTGGAGTGCCCAGCTGGCCCTGCACCAGGGCCAGATTGAAGGGATCCTGGCCCAGGGTTTCGGGGCACTGGCTGCCACCTCTGGATCATGCAGGGGAAGGGCAGGAGCAGCACCAGTGCGCCGAAAGCAGGCAGTCTGGGCCAGGACCCACCCAGTCTGGCAGTCCACCCAGTCCCCTGCCCCCAGCATCCATTCACCACTGCTCATCAGACTTCTTTTGGCCCAATTGCCTAATTTGTTTAAGTCACTCTATATCCTATCCTTAACATTCAGCAGATCTATAGCTCCCATCAGCATAAGGTCATCTGCAAACTTACTAAGGGTGCAATCTACCCATCCTCTAGATCAGGCATGGCCAAACTGTGGCACGGAAGTCGCATGCAACTCTTAAATGAAAAAGTATGGCTCACAGAAGAAAGCCAGAGGAAAGCAGCCCCAGCCTAGGAGTTTTAAATCTCCCGCCCTGAGCATGCTTGGGGGGAGCCCCAGCCTGTGCCGAGCACTGGAGTGGCCATAGTAGATGCTCAGCTGGGGCAGGGCTTAAAGCAAGGGGAGCAAGCCCCCACCTGTGCCTAGCCACCAAGGGGTCCTGGGGCTAGGGGGGTCAGCCCAGGGGAGCTAGCGTTAGGGCCTCGGGGTTAGGGAGGGGGGTCAGGACAGAAGGGAGAAGAGGTTGCATGGTCGGGATGGCAGGAAAAACAGGTGGTGTGGTCAGAGAGGGTGGAAAGAACAGGTGGCATGGTTGGAGAGGGTGGGGAGAAGCGCTGGCATGGTTGGAGAGGGTGGGGAGAAGCGCTGGCATGGTTGAGATGGCAGGGAGAAGCTAAGTATTTACTGTATAGGTAGGCCTAGTGTTCATGGTAACCTTAAGTAATATTAGAATCTGAAATTAGTAGGATCAATATTTGCCCTCTTTTCATGATAAAATTAAAGTGTACAATGAATTTTAAACTTAGTAATTTTGGAGTATGCAAAATATGGCTATATGCCTCAGTGTGCCTCTCGAAGGTTTAATAATCAACTTGTGTGGCTCTTGAGTGCCATAAGTTTGGCCTGCTCTAAATCATTAATGAAGATGTTGAACAAAACCAGCCCCAGCACTGACCCCAGAAGCACTCCACTTATTCCTGCCTGCCATCTAGATGTGGAGCTGCTGATCACTATCCATTGAGCCCAATGATCTATTCAGCTTTCTATCCATCTTCCAGTTCATTCAACCAGCCAATCAACCCATACTTCTTTAACTTGCCAGTGAGAATACTCTGGGAGACTGTATCAAAAGCTTTGCAAAAGTCAAGGTATATCATAAAGTATTGTGTGTGATATATCTGTATGCAAACACTTGTGCTGTGCTCTTGGGTTATACCCCTTGCGACCCTTCTGCCAAACTGAGATGGCAGCAACAAAGGCTGGGTTCTATACCTGGGGGTTGCCAAACAATGCCATGCCAACCAGCTCATGCCACCACCCAGTCGTCTGGGAAATTATGCACTATTCACTTGGCGCCCTACAGGGGCAATGCTTCCCCACTTGCAAGCACCAGTTTGAGTGTAGTACATAGAACATTTAATAATAGCATAAAAGAATATATAGAGGCAATATCAAAATCAGCACAGGGTTCCCACAAAAACCAAACACAGCGCCCACTCCATCCCAGTGTACGCAGAGAATGTCCTTCACGTCTCCCTTACCCCCACTCTGACCATCAAAGTGGCCCTCACAGTTTTAGGGTCCACCTCAAAAAAGACGGCAGGGGCCACTCATCCCACCCCTTCAGTTGTCTTCTGCTGTCTCTGGATCCATTCACACTACCCATTGTCCACTGGCCCTGCCTGCTGGCTGTTGGCACCACCTACTGGCCACTTACACCCTCCACTGGCTCTGCCTGCTCGCAGTGAATATTGGCTGCTCACACCATCTACTGCTGTTGGCACCACCTGTTGGTCACTCTTCAGTGATTTCAGGTCTTAGAGAGGATTTCATTCTTCAGTGCTTTCAGCTCCAGACTTCAGGACACCAGAGGCTGCTCTCTTGATCAAAATAACAAAGGAGACTCCACAAGAAGTCATTCGATCTAGCTTTTACTAATGGGCAGGGAGTGAGGCATTGCCTAAGGCAGTGGTTCCCAACCTTTTTCAGGCTGGGAACCCCTTTTTAACTTAAAAAAATCTTCGTGACCCCTCCAGCTGATTATGTAATCTGGCTCACACCACTCTGGCGGCACCACTGAGACAGCCGGCAAGCAGCAGTGCCACCACCATTGCCCGCACTGCTGGGGAGCCAAGCCGTGGCAGCTATGGCCCCCTGCCCTTGCCCTTGCCCTTGCCCTTGTCCCCGCCGAGGAGCTGCCACAGCCCCATCCCCCTTTTAGGATCTGGCCATGGGAGGGGAAAGGCAGCCCTGGAGGGAAGCATGAGGGCTGTAGCTGGATTCCAGTCCCAGTAGGGAGAGGCTCTGCGCCCCCCCCCCCCCCCCACACACACAACATGTCCGCAGACCCTGGGGGCCCCAGACCACAGGTTGGGAACCACTGGCCTAAGACATTGCTCTTTAGCAGAGTTAATGCTACCCCCATCCCTCTCTCTCTGATCTCACAAGATTGAAAAGTAGAGTTGCTCACTCTTCTAAGTTCTATGTTGCTGATGGTGACTTTTCCATCAAACAGGATAAACAGAGTTTATACAATCAAAGGGTAGCATATCGTGAAAAGACAATAGTTCATATCCCTCTTCACTTAAATACATGTATTGAAAGATTTGGATCAAGTCAGCCCATATATAATGTACCATCATGCCCTGCACCTACATAGCGAAATTATGCTAATCCCTAATTGTACTCCTGCAAATACAAAGCTTATGCAGATCAGCTGCCCTCTAGACCTGCCTTACATCCTCAACCAGATTATTGCCAGCATTGATGACTCATCAAGGAACACAGTTACCTTTATAATGAACCCAGCAAGAGAATCCAGGACAGCATCTCTGAGCCATCAGGACATGCAGGGACATGCCTGTTGTCAGAGCCACTTTGAGTGTCTTTCCCTGCCATGTGCTGCGAGTTTATATTTTTAAAATGCCATATGGCAGACCAAAGACTAGAAAATGCTCGCCAGCTCCTTGTCTTCATTCCTGCTGCTTGTGTCTGGATCAACTTCTCTATACCTGAAGCTTTGACCAAAGGACTAAGACCTCAGACAAACTGTACAAGCCTACGAATGTCACAGTTCTATTAAGAAGCTGATATATATGGATGTTGATGTCATTTGTATGTATCTAATTGCTTTAATCATTTAACATGTCTCTTCTTATTTGTTTCTTTCTTTATAATAAACCTGTGGTTTAGTTACTAAAGGCTTAATTGGCAGTGTGGTATTTTGGGTAAGAGCCAAATTTATAGACTATGTCTACACTGGCAAGTTAGGCCAAACTAATTTAGCCCATGGCCACACTAGGCTTTCCCTAGTTTGAACTAAGAAATTTCTTAGTTTAAACTAGTTAGTACCCCTAGTTAGTCCGGACTTACGTGCTTAGCTCGAACTTTAGCTGAGTTCAAACTAGGTGCAATATGGCCATGGACTAACACTTAGTTCAGACTTAAGAAATCCGAACTAAGCTAGTCAGTTCGAACTAACTGCATGTTCTAGTTAGAATGAAGTGTGAGTTTGAACTTATAAGCACAAGGTTAGTTCGAACTAACCTGAGGTTAGTACAAACTAACCTCAAACTAAGTTTTGCTGGTGTAGACATAGCCCTCCAGATTTGGTAATGTGACTGACCCTTTGGGGAATCACAAGAACATTTTATGATTAATAGAGTTTAAATAACTTATCTTATTACTGGACCTAGCGCTAATTGGGGGCCACAGCCTGAATAAAGAGGGTCACGTAACTTCTCATTTTTAACATCTTGATAACCAGCGTGGAGGATCAGAAGCCCTGTTTGTGATTGGTTTGTGTTTCTAACTGCACTGTTAACCACCAGTTTGGGAGAATGTGCTCTCCTTTTGCAGCCTGCCCTGACCATGGCATTTTCTGGTGGACTACCCTAGGAACAGATAGATCACAATAATTATGCATAGGATTAAATTTGATGTAACAGCAGAAAATATGATATATGTGTGTCTCAAAATCCTGTAAGCCAATTATGTCTTTTCAGTTAACTATGGTTACTTTAATTGCATTAGAATAACAAGAAAAACCATAAAATGAATCCAATTAGCACAGTGAGAGGCTCCTTCCTTTTTGTCTGTAAATCAAACTGCATACAGCACCACTTAATGCTAGCTTCAGCATTCTCCAACTCAGCTTACAGCCAGCAAGTGTCTTTGCACTCAATATTCCAGACGTATAACCTCACATGACCACCACCATTCTTAAAGCTCCTTGAACCTTTAAATATATTCTAAAGATAGCTTACTGTGTGACCCAGTGTGATCAGAACACGGCATTGGAAGTTAGGATTCTCTAGTTCTCCTGTTATGACCCAATGTAAGACCTAAGACAAGTCACTCAGAAGCACTGTGCTTTCTTTTCCTTTTCTGAAAAAGAGGTGTAAATGCTCACTCCCTCAGGGATATGATGAGGTTTAATCAATCAATGTTTTAATGTCATTTTGAGATCTGCAGATAATTAGACTCTGTAGAGCAAAATATGAGTATTACTGCATACAACTCAATTTTTTCCCCTGACTCTTGCAGCTTGAGTGGAAATGTGTGTCAGTTCTATGTTTTAAATGTACATTGAAAGAAAAAGTTTCATGTGTTTGTTTTTTCCTCTGAGGACTACATAAACAGCTAGGAAGGAGAAAACAAATAAGATGATCTCTATTACCATGTGTACGATTTCAAGAGGAAAAGAAAATGGTTTATCATTGTGAAAAGTGAGCAAGAAAAGTTCAACCAGGCTGGAATGCCAAACATATGGTGGGTGTTGAGCAGGGCCTTGAAAACACTGCTGATGAAATTCTCCTAAATGTAGCAGTTTGCCCCATTTTTTTTGTGGGGCAAAGGCAAGGAGGGTCCCACACTGTTTGTGAGGTCAGAGACTATGTGTTTCAGCAAGATCTATAATTAAATGATAAATGATATCGTGGTCTACTATGTTTCTATTTGCCCTGGTAATAAATCATCAGGACATTGAAGTGTCCTAGGTTTTGCTGCTACCAGACTTGCTTCTTCTTTCGTGTGCATGATGGAACTTTGAACTTGCACTTAACTCATCTTCATCAGATATTTTTATATTTGAGATTCAGGGGAAAAAAAAGAACAAAGCTTCAGGGGTCAAACATACTATATATCGTTTAGAATTATGACAGCTCACTTATATTGAAGGATTCAGCATGGGACACAGGCCTAAGTACTTCTACCAGGTCATATCAAGTCTTTAATGCAATACATATTTAGAGCTGAAAAACTCAGAATGCAGTCAAAAGCCAGAAACTAAAAAAAGGTATCAGAATTGCTAGCTGCAATATTCTAGTGACTGACAATCGTAGTATTCAAAGCAAAGAAGCAGCCTGACCCCAGTATATGAGCCTATATAAATGTGTGGAAGGGAAGTGAAAGAGTAGACAAAAATTGGGTGGTGCAGGAAGAATAAGTAAAATAAAGTCATGGTTCTGGCCCAATGTAAAACAAGTGTTTGTATCCCATTGGGCATTTTCTCCCTATTTAGAACAACAAGGTCATTGTCATCAACCATACATACTGAGTTTAAGAAAAAGGTTTTAGTCTTATTTGCTGTTCCTGGTTGAAGGCAAAGAAATGGCTACAGACAATGAACAGCAAGATCCACTTTTTTTCCTCTTTCTTGAAAATAAAAGTAATATTGAGCTGCTTAAATTATTGAATTCCCTGTTTTTGTAGGCATGTTGGTTCCAAGATATGAATGAGATAAGGTGGGGGAGGCAATATCTTTGGCTATGTCTACAGTAAAGAGCTCAGTTAAGTTGACTTAACAAGGTTGACTTAAAGTCAACTTCATTAAGTCAACTTAGTGAGTCCCCATTTTTCTAAGTCAACTTTATTAAGTTGATCTAAGCCCGGGGACCCACTTAAAGTTGACTTAATAAAGTTGACTTTAAGAGGGTCCCCTGGCTTAAGTCAAACTTATTAAGTTGACTGAAGTGGCTACCTTGGCTTGAGTCAATTTAAGAGGGCACATTGCATTAAGTCGACTTAATGCCTAAAGTCAACTTAAAGGGCAGGAGTTATTAAGTTGACTTAAGCAAGTGCTTAAGTCAACTTAATATACTCCAAATGTGGCCATGGAGTAGCTTAAGTCGACTTCAACCTCCAGTGTAGACATAGCCTTTGTGCTTCACTGGGGAAAGCAAGCTTAATACAACTTGGGACAGTTTCTTAAGGCTCAGGTCTGATCTACATTACAGACCTTTGTTGACCAAAGTCCATTTTTTGTGACAAACCAATGGTGGTGTACACACAACAAATACCCACTTCCCTGTTGACCCAACTTCCTTGATTTTCTGACAAAATAAAATAACTGTAAGAAGACGCGTAGAGCCTTTTAAAAGACAAACGTTTAATGACAAAGCACCAGTGTAGACACTGAGCTTGGTTAAGTCACAATAGATGGCCTCCACGAAATCTACCACTCACCTCACCCCTGCAGCTCCTCTTTCCCAAGGGGTCCCAGCCTGGAGCTCTCCCCTGTGGGTCTGGGAGGGAGGGATTTAGCGCCTCCCCTCCCAGGCAGGCATGGGGAGCTGAAGCACCTGAACATGGTCAGGCTGGAGACTTGGGGCACCAGCTGAGACACATGAGGCTCACGCCCCATATCCCCAGCACCATTGATGCCCCTGTCCACAACCTTTTCCCCAGCTTGAGTGCTCTGGGCATAATTCACTATTTCAAGTTGATCATAAAGCTGTGCACTTACCAGGGTACAGTTAGAAAGAGGTGTAATTTACAGAAATGCATGAATGTTGTTACTGCTCTCACAGTCACACTTCCATTCATTGCCAATTGTGGTTTTACAGATGTGCCTTTGAGAGGAAACTCAACACCTGCTGAGTGCCTGCAGCTGATAAGAAAATGACCACAGAGAAGCAACAAGATGTTCGAGAACTCCTCCAGTCCTCTGAGGCATCCAAAAAAAAGCATGGAGTCACACACTACCTGAACATCAGAAAATTGATAGGCAGGAGAGGAGGAAAAACCTGGAGTAAATGATAGCAAGTCAGTAGTACATGATTAAAGCCATGGAGGAGCAAAGAGAGCTGCTAAAATCATTAATAACACTGCAGAGTGAATTCATGCGTGCTCAGCCCCCTTGCAGTCAATACAGAACTGCATTCCAACCCTCCCCAAACTCCACTCATACAGTCCTACTAAACTCTCAGCCCCTTTCACTCCACCCCTTCAGACACCTTCCAGAATAATAGCTGAAGTTATACCCAGCTATCATAGCCAATGCTGCTCCTCACTGCTTTCTCCCTGCCCCCAGCCCAACTTTGTGTGTGTGTGTGTGTTGTAATTAATCACTATTTAATAAAGACATACTCTGTGAAGGATAGGTAATCTTTATTTGAATCTTGCACATGGTGGCTGCAGCTCACATTAAGACACAATGTAAGCTAGACAGCAATCATAGCATGGCCAAGTACTGTTCACAAAGACACCTCATTGTTGCATTTTGTCAAACTGTCTGCTCAAGACCTCCCTGATTTGAATGCCACCCCCACTGGGCCACTTAAATAGCCTGACATCTGGTTGTTATAGTCAGGCACAAGGCAATCTGCCTTTGCATCCACCCAGGGGGGAACTTTTCACCCTTAGCTTCACAAATATTATGGAGCCCTCAGCAGGTTGCTATACCCATGGGAGTATTTTCCTCATGTAGGTCTAACCTGCCATAAAAGCATCACCAGAAAGCTTCTAATCTGTCAAATGCACAGTTGATGGTCATTCAGCCAGCACCTGTGCAACTTGCTATTGAAGCACTCCTTGCTGCTATCTAGGTTGCCCATATAAGGCTTCATGAGACATGGCAATAAGGGGGCGGCTGTCTCTCTCAGGATCACTATGGGCACTTCAACATCCTATACCTGCAGCTTCTTGCATAGCCCAGTGTTCCTGAAGATGCATTTATTGTTCACCTTCCCTGACCACCCTGCATTGATGTCAGTTAAATGCCCATGGTGATCCACAAACACCTAGGGTATGTCTACACATCTCTTTTATTTTGAAATAACACCACTTATTTCAAAATAAAAGAGATTAGGTCCACACGACGTTTTCTTATTTCGAAATGATGGGATCCATCATTTCGAAATAAGAACCGTCGTTTTGAAACAGCTTAAACCCCATTCATTTTGAAATGGCTGTTATTTCGAAATGGTTATTTCAAAATAAGGCTGTTTGGACATGTTGTTTTGAAACAACACCATTGTTTTGAAACAACTGTTTCGAAACAACATGTCTGAATGGCCTTATTTCAAAATAACCATTTCAAAATAACAGCCGTTTCAATAGCAGGCTTTCCCTTAATTCAAATTAACATTTTCTTAACTCAAATTAACTTATTTTGAAATAAGGATTTTATTTTGAAATAACTCATTTTGAAACATTTATTTTGAAATAATGATGTGTGTGTAGACACAGCCCTACAGTACTATAGAGATATATCTCATTCTATTTTTCTACTCCATCTCAGATGATTTGGGGCCAAAAATGGGATATGCATGTCATCCATCTATCACCTCACCACAGTTAAGTAATCCCATTGCTGTGAATCCAACCACTATTTCATGAACATTGCCACAACTCATGATCCTTTGTAGCAGAATGCAAGTGTATGCTTACAATAACACAACTCAAACGGTGGACATCCAATCTAATTAGAGACCAACTGAAGCAGCCCGCAGTTGTCAACATCCACACAGCAATCCTCACATGCTTCTCCACTATGATGGCACCACAGGGCAGGGTAGAGCACCACATAGAGTTTCATGAAGATGGCTTTACACATTCAAAAGTTCTGCAGCCACAGCTCATCATCCCAGACCTGCACAACAATGAAATCCCACCATTCGGTGCTTGTTTGGGGTGCCCCCGAAATGGTGCTGGATCACATGCAGCTGCTCTGTGAATGCAAACAATAATCTGGGATTGTTTGTTTGCATGGCACACAGCAGATCAAGTGCCTCAGATTCCTGCTCTGTGAGAAGCTCATGATATACTCCATGAGCAGCTGAAATACATTCAGATCATTGTCAAGAACAGTGGAGAGAGGTGCAGGATCCATCCTTTCAGACAGATGGCAGGACGACAGGAAACTGAGACTAATAGACTCAGACTCTAAGATCAGAAGAGACCAGTATGATCATCTAGTCTGACCTCCTGCACAATGCAGGCCTCAAAACCTCACATACCCACTCCAGCAATAACCCTCTAGCCTATGACTGAGTTATTTACCTCCTCAGATCATGATTTAAGGACTTTAAGATACAAAGAATTCACTGGTAGTTGAGCCATGCCCTGTGCTTCAGAGGAAGGTGACCACTGAAGAATACCACAAAACAGCATCAGAAACCCAAAATTTGCTGCATCATGGGCCTTTGAGCCTGCATCCATAATGCACTGTGATCCTTTCCACCTTCCTACAACTCTGAGTGGCACAAGGTAGCAAGTTCCACAGTGGATAAGTGCCCACCAGGACCAGATTAACCAGCATGGGGGCCCTGGGCTGCCCCCCGTCACATCTTTGGAGATTCAAATGCTGCACGGATGAACACAACATTGTAATTACAGCACTTTTTTGATCATTACCATAACTTGTGTCAACAACACTAGTAGACAAGACCTAAGAGGTTCACACATGTTACAGGAGACCACTTAAAATGAAGTGGGCTGTTAACACCTCTGAAGTTGTAGAACAAAGGAAGATAGCAGGCAACAAAGTGTATTATAAATTGTTGTAATGCTCCATTAAATCAGTGTCTCTGTTAAGACTATAGTTTTCAGTGCCCAGCAAAATTATGAATTTAATTTACCAGGCTTGTCTTTTGAAGGTTTCTTGCAGGATTCCTTTGAGGACTGAGCACTGGCATGTAGAGTCATCGCTTTGTGAAGTGTTCACTCACAGGTGATACAGTGTTTTTTCTTTTATCATATTGAAGGAAAGATCATCACGATTTTAACTATACTTCCGGTCACATGTGCAGTCTTTTGAATGTTTGTTAAATAACTGCTCTTTTACATCATCAGATGGCACAAATGTGACTTTGAACTGTTATTGTCTGTGTGTTCCTACTGCTTCCATTAAAACAGTGCTAAGCTTTCCTAGATTCCAAAAGGTGCATATTTAGGACCTAATACTTCATTTCCTCCACATTGGAAACTCCCAAGAGTTCGCTTGATGAAGAATGCAGGACTGGGTAGCCATGGCAACCAAATTAATGTGATAGACCTGAATAACTTATCGATGGTTGGGCACTGTAAATGTGGCTGCATCATTCCCAGGGTATTAGAGAGACAAGGTAGGTGAGGTAATACTTTTTATTGGACCAACTTCTGTTGGTGAGGGAGACAAGCTTTGAGCTGGTGGGTAGTTTGGAGTGAGTGACTATCAACAAGAGAGACAACGTGAGCGAGGTAATATTTATTGGACCATCTTCTGTGGGTGAGAGTCAAGTTTTCAAGCCACACAGAGCTCCTCTTCAGCTCAGGGGAAGGTACTTGTAGTGACCCATTAACATCTTTGCAAGCTCTCCACAGACCAGGACACACCATTAACATCTCTGCAGGCTCTCCACAGACCAGGACACACCAATTCAAAACAGCACCAGACTCTGGAAGAAAAATAGCTGCAAAACCTGGAGACATATCTGCATTGCTGCAATGATCAACAGCCCGCACAATTCACCTTTCAAAAATCATGGATCGAACGCATGCTTCATCCAGAGTGCTAAATGCCCCAATTACAACTATGTGGGGGAAACCAGACAATCACTATGCACACAAATGAACTTACACAGAAACATGATAAAAGACAAAAACCACTCTCTCACCTGTGAGGAACACTTTTCACAAAGTGATCACACTATAGCTGATATTCAGTCTTCATCCTCAAAGGAAACCCACACAATACTACCAAAAGATGAATCAGGGAGCTTAACTTCATTGCTCTGCTAGACAGTAAAAATCATGGACTGAAAACAGACACTGGATTTATGCCCTTATTACAACAATCTGTAACTCTCTAATCCAGTGGTTTTCAACCAGCGTGCCGTGAGAACTGTCCAAGTGTGCTGTGAAATTTTGTACAAAGGTAATGAAAATCAATGTAAAACAAATATTGTTTCATCTTGAACAATTTTCTAGCCAACCAAAATTACAAGTCATAGAATTTGTGAAAATTAATCATCAAATTAAAAGTGAGGTATCAATCTTTCAATTCTAAAATGTGAGCATTCTAAATCCAAGTGGCCAAAGGGCAAATTGAGATGACATATACTTTTTTCCAGTGGATTTGAAACATTAATGAATTTGATCTTTCTTTAGCTTGTTGCATGCACTATGTTGCAAACCTCTCCAGTAAACTGTAACCATAGAAAATGTAAGTAAACGTGATGTTCTCTTTCGAGCGCTGCTCACATCATTCAGATACAGGTGTCTACGTACCACAGCGCATGGCAGCTCATAAAGTCTTTAGCATTAGCCTGTCAGGTCAGGGCACACAGCCAACGCCCCCTCCATGCTGAGACTGCAGCTATATAGGTGACCATGACCCTGACCCTCCCAGTTCCTTTTTCCGCCATCAGTGTTGGTTCGGATCAGAATTATCTTGCTAAACTTGAAATGCCAGGTTTCAAACCATGCTTAGGATGTCACAAGGCTTTCCCAATGGACCACTCACACGAGAAATGTCTCGCTTGTCTGGGTGAGTCCCAACTTGCAGCAGAGTGCTCCATTTGCTGATCCTTCAAGCGAAGGACTTGGATGGAACGAGAGTGCTGCCTCCTCTCAATTTCAGGGAGTGGAGCCGCCACCCCCAAAACTGGCCGAGCCACTAGCGTTCCACCGGAGCCTCGATCAGCCCGGGCTCAAGATCCCCACCAATCATCGGTACCAGGCTCAAAATCTTGACCTGCTACAATACTGCCTCGGCACCGACCTCGCTGGTCACTGGGTAGCCTCTCAGCTCTGGCACTGGCACAGGCAACCCCAACGACTCGTCAAGGGCATTCAAACCCTGCTTCAGTGCAGAAAATGAAGAAGTAGACCAAAGCGGCGCCGTCCTCTTCAGCACCGCAGGGCCCAGTACCACTCCCTGCAGTACCCACCGACAAGCCTGGTACCACCATCAAGCCCAGTACCGCTGGACCCAGCACCATCACTGGTACCGCCACTTCCAGTGCCATCACTTCCAGTACCGTCGGACCCGGCACTGACAACCACAATGCTGGTATCGGTACCATCACGCAGCTCTGCACCCTTCTCCAACCTGGTACCATCAATTAGCCCAACACCGGGTCCAAGTGCTGCAACTCTGCTCCATCGCTCTTCCGAGAAGCTCTCGGTACCGGACTCCCAGACGTCGGGGGGGAGGTCTTCCAGATCATCCTCAGAAGACTCTTTCCTCCCCCCCCCGGAGAAGCGTCCGCGAAAGTAACTTCGAAAGAGCTCTGTATCACCAAGCTCGAGGAGACCACGGCCACCGGGAGGTCTCCGCTCCCCCCATGGCTCCTACACCACCAGTGAGAAAACAACAAGGAGTTCTGTGGCACTTTAAGACTAACAGATTTATTTTTTGCATGAGCTTTCGTGGGAGAAGATCCCACTTCCTGGTCACCACACAATGAGTGGACCCTCACCTGGCTGAACATGACAACAGATGACATCTCTTCCTGCTATGCTCGATTGCCATTGCCAGAGTCCTTGGATTTCTCCGACGATGAACCGGACCCTGATTCTACACAACATAGCAGATCAAGGGCCCAATCATCCTCCTCACCTGATGAGCACCTAATTGACATGTTCACTGACTGTGAGGGAGATCCCCGCATCGAGCAGGACCTTCTCTGCCGCATGGCGGCAAACCTAAAGCTGAAGCTGGGGGTGATCCAAGAGGAAGATGACTCCCTCTTCGACGTGTGCCATAGAGCCCCTCCAGCTAAGGTCGTGATTCCCCTGCATTCCAGGGTATTTCACATTGTCCAAGAACACTGACAAATGCCTTCTTCAATTCCACCAGTGTCCAAAATGGCAGATAAGAAATATGCTGTCTCCCTGGAAGGATTCTCCTTCCTGTTCCATCATCCCACCCCAGGATCCCTGGTGGTTGATATGGTAAACCAAAGGGAGAGGCAGGGCCAGCCAAGCTCCACGCCCAAAAATAGACAGGCGAAGAAGCTCAACCTTCTGGGCAGGAAGGCTTACTCCTCCACCGCCCTCCAGCTGCGTATCTCAAACCACTCAGCCCTAATTATGAGCTACATCTTCAACTTGTGGGAGGCCATGCAAAACCTTTGCATGGCTGTCTCCAAGGAGCACCTGAGAGACTTTGAGGCAATGCTGGAGAAAGGGCATCCAGGGATGCACTAGCAGCAAACTGGGATGCAGTGGATACGGCAGCCTGCATGATGGCATCTGCAGATGTTATGTGCTGGTTAGCCCGGCTCCAAAGCTCTGGCCTCTCCACGCAGATGCAGCAGATTATTCAGGACCTCCCCTTTGAAGGCCCTGACCTCTTTGCATCTTCCACAGATGCGAAGCTGCATTGTATGAAGGACTTGAGGACCACACTCAGATCCCTCAGAATATACACTCCAAAACCCATTAGGCGCTCCTCAAGGTTGCATCAGCAGCTCCAGCAACAGTTACAGCAACTGAAGCAGAAGTTGCAACTGCAGACTCAGTTTCCGAGATCCCTCCAGTTCCCCAACGTCATCTTGGGGACCTGGACAAAGACAAGAGCCGATCAGATAAAGGGGGGAAGCTCAGTGCCTCGCAGTCAGGACAGTGCAGACAAGGATCGGACCACTCATCGGGCCATAAGCAGCGTTTTTGATGGTCCCTTAGAGGGCAGCACTCCAAAGCCCCTGTTCTCCCCCCACCGCCTCCGCCACTTTGCCCCACGGTGGACCCGCGTCACATCAGACCAGTGGGTTCTCAACACGGTGGCGCGAGGATACCACATCCAGTTCCTCTCAATCCCTCGGGACAGGAAACCGCCCCCTTGTATAGTATCAGCGAATCCGGAACTGCTGGGCAGGCTTGAGGTCACATGCCAAAAGCTACTCTGCCTCAGAGCCTAGAAAAAGTTCCCAAGTGGGAGCATGGCAATGGGTTCTATTCCTGCTACTTCCTGGTCCCCAAACCCAACGGGGACCTACAACCTATTCTAGATCTCAGGGCACTCAATAAGCACATAAGGAGAATAAGGTTCTGCATGGTTTCCCTGCCCCAGATCATTCCCTCCCTGTCCCCAGGAGACTGGTTCGCAGCCCTGGACCTAAAGGACGCTACATTCACATAGCCATCTGACCCCACCACAGACGTTTTCTCGGGTTCATGGTGGCATGAAACCACTACCAGTTCATCGCCCTCCCCTTCAGGTTATTGCTAGCTCCCAAGGTGTTCATAAAGTGCATGGCACCGGCCGCAGTGTTTCTAGGCAGGAGGGGCATAAAAATCTACCCCTACCTAGACGATTGGCTCATAGTCGGCAAGTCAAGTCGACAGCTGCAAGACTACGTCAACCTGGTAGTGAAACTGTGCAAGTTCCTGGGCTTCTGCATAAACTCAAAGAAGTCCAAGCTTTGCCCCGCTCAGGACATAGAATTCATCGGGGCACATTTAAACACTTGACAGGGCACAGCATCCTTGCCCCTGTCAAGATTTCAGTCCATTTGCACCATCATCACAGAACTGCAAGCGCCTGGGTTGACCACAGCACTCCAGTGCATGCAGCTCCTGGGACACATGGTGGCTGCCACCTCGGTAATCCGAACAGCTCACCTGCGGATGAAACCGTTCCAACTCTGGTTCACCACGAGCCTCCGGCCAGGGAGAGACTGTCTGGACAAGGTACTCTCAGTCCCCCAATATGCCCTGGAGTCCCTCCAAATCTGGAAGGACCCCGACTTCGCGATGGGGGGAATTCCATTCAGGGAGTTCAAGCCCTCAGCAACCCTTATAATGGATGCTTCAGACTCAGGTTGGGGAGCCCACCTATCCGGGGACCTCTCCACGCAGGGTGTTTGGAACCCCGAGGACAGACACCTTCACATAAATGTAAAGGAGCTCCAGGCTATCAGGTTAGCCTGCATAACCTTACTCGACCAGATCCGAGGCACGATGGTCCAGGTCCTCACAGACAATATAGTGGCCATGTTTTACATGAGCTGTCGGGGGGGGGCACTCCTCGGCTCTATGCGAGGGGGCGACCAAGCTTTGGCAATTAGCAATAGATCATCACTTCACACCAACTGCCTCCCACCTGCCAGGGGTAGACAATTGCCTAGCAGACTCACTCAGCGGGAAACCCCTTGCGAATCATGAGTGGTCCCTCCCCAATGAGATATTTTCCCTGCTGATAAACAGATGGGGAACCCCATAGGTGGACCTGTTTGCCATGGAGCAAAATTGCAAATGTCCCCGATTCTGCTCCCTTTGAGGTCGGGAGGAGGGTTCCCTCAGCGATGCCTTCCTCCTCAATTGGTTGGGGGCCCTAATGTATGCCTTACCTCCAATCCCCTTGATCCACAGGGTGCTATTGAAGGTCCTCACAGATGGGGCACACATCATCTTGATAGCCCTGGACTGGCCCAGGCAACACTGGTTTCCATGCCTACAGCACATGTCCGTGAGGACCCCTCTCCACCTCCCATGGTGGGTGGCCCTCCTGACACAGGACTTGGGCTGCCTTCGGCACCCAAACCTGGGCCCCCTTCACCTGATAGCCTGGATGGTCTCTGGCTCAGTGAGCAAGAGAGGTGCTACTCGGATAGGGTTAAGAAGGTGCTGGTTGGTAGCAGGAAACCCTCCACCAGGTCCACCTACGTGGCAAAATGGAACCACTTTTCCACTTGGTGCCGTGACAAAGACATAGACCCTACCTCCGCACCAATTCAGGCAATGTTAGAGTACCTTCTTGATTTAAGAGAGAAAGGCCTATCCCTGTCCTCTTTAAAAGTCCACTTGGTGGCAATTTCGGCCTTTCACCAAAGAGTAGATGGGGCTCCACTCTTTTCACACCCCATCTCTCATAGGCTCCTGAAGGGGGTGAAAAAGCTTTTTCTCCACCCCCATAAACCCACCCCTAGGGGGATTTGAACCTTGGGCTACAGGCTCTAACAGAGCCACCCTATGAACCCTTGGACTCAGCCACTTTGTTAGTACTGTCCCAGAAGGTGGCATTCCTGGTAGTGATCACCTCGGCCAGAAAGGTCTCAGAGTTACGAGACCTGTCCTCTGAACCCCCATATACAGTTTTCTTCCCAGGCAAGGTGGTCCTCCATCACCATCCCTCATTCTTGCCCAAGGTTGCCACCCCCTTCCACATGAATCAAGAAATTTGCCTACCAGGTTTCTGTCCCAACCCTCAGGTGACAGAAAACCAGAGACGGTGGCAAACCCTGGATGTGAGGAGAGCGCTCCTAATCTATATCGAGCGCACACAATCTTTCCGTAAGACCTCCCAATTCTTTGTGTCGGGAACTGAATGCAAGAGGGGCTCCCCAGTAGCCTCTCAGTGCATCTCCAAATGGATTGTGAACTGCATTAAAGACTGCTATGGAAGGTCAAACATGCCTCTCCCACAGACTGTGAGAGCCCACTCTACCAGAGCGCAGGTGTCTTCTATGGCCTTCCTTGTTAAGGTCCCGATCCAAGAGATCTGCAGGGCCGCTATGTGGTTGTCAATACATACCTTCATGACACACTACGCCATTGCCCAACAAGCTAGAGATGATGCCGCTGTGGGCAGAGCTGCACTCAGTGTGGGTAGAGTGTAACTCCTCCCACCATCCTTATGTACAGCTAGCAGTCACCTGTAACTGAATGATGTGAGCAGCGCTCGAAGGAGAACGGTTGGTTACTTACCAGTAACCGTCATTCTTCGAGATGGGCTGCTCACGTACATTCAGGCCCCTCCCACCGTCCCCACTAATGGAGTTGGCAAAAGTATGTGAGACTGGGAGGGTCAGGGTCATAGTCACCTATATAGCCGCAATCGCGGTGTGGAGGGGGAGTTGACTGAGCGCCCTGACCTGACAGGCTAACGCTAAAGACTTTCCAAGCTACTGTGCACTGCCGTGCATAGACACCTGTAACTGAATGTATGTGAGCAGCCCATCTCGAAGGACGACGGTTACTGGTAAGTTACCAACCGTTTCTGAGCAATCAGTTCAACCAAAAAAAGTGGGTGTGCCACAGAATTGTCTGTCTCATTGAAATGTGCCCTGTTACTTAAAGGTTTGGGAACCACCACTCTAATCTTTTTTTTTTTTTTTTCCTGTGACTGCAGAGGTGTTAACAGGATACTCTGACTTGAATGGTCCCTTACAACAAGAATTCTCAACTCCTTTAATGCCATGATATGGTTGGAAACCCTCTTAATTGTGTATGACACAGGGACACCCCCCCACCCCTCTTCAAAACCGCCATTGCTGAGGCTCTCCCTCCGTTAAAGCCAAATTGCCCTCGCAGGCAATTCTGGCAACAGCTCAAATTCAAGTGGCACCAACCACCAAAGCCTGCCAGAGAGGGCAGTTTCAGCAGCAGCTCTTAAAGGCGGCTGCTGCCAAAGCTCACCTTGCCACCAAAAGACCCTAAAAGGGTTTCTTTCAGCTGCAGGTGGGGCTTTCAGCTAGAGTCTGGTTTATGGCAACACACCCCCCCACTGTTCCGTGACACACTTTTGTATCATAACTCAGCGGTTGAGAACTGTGGCCTTACAGTACGTGCTAACTACTTACGCTAAACAACCTGTTCCACCTTGCATTTTGATGTGATGGTGGGAGTATATTTCCCAGATCTGAAGAGGAGCTCTGTGTGCTTGAACACTTGACATTCACCCAGAAAAGTTGGTTCAGAAACTGGTTCAACAAATACTCTCTCACTCACCTTGGCAGCTTATTCACTCCACACTCCCCAATAGACTCAAGTTTTAAATAGGTCATATTTACAAAGGGTCTTTTTTCTTTTGTTCTCTAGTTACATATATTTAATAAATTACAGTGATATTATCAGTTACAGATTTTTAAAAAGGGGTCTTTGTCCAAGTCTTTGTCCTGGACTATAAATAACATTGAAATATCATATGGTCTATTGGGAATTTGTCACTTGCAGCATATTTATGTAATAAAATGCATTTTTACTAGAGTGACACAAAGTTTTCAGAATTAAATTTGAAATTTACCCATTTTTGGAGTTTCATCCCAAATCCAAACTCCATCCAGATTGTCTAAGGTTTCTAAATATTTTGATGAATCTGAGCCAAAAGCCATGATCGTAGTGAAAAATTGATGACTCCACATGTTATGGTGCACATTGACTACCAGTATACCCTCCTATCCACAATGGTGCAGAGGTCTCCAGCCCCGCCCCCCCCCCAGGCCATCTGGTTGTGGATGCACTTCAGCCCACTGGCTGAGAAACATCTGTTTCATACTCCCTTCAGGGTTAACAAAACTCAAAGTAATATCCAAAATCTCTGAATGAATCAGTTATTCTTCTGGGCCTTGTCTTCAATCTCCTTCCTCAGCAACTACAGACTCTCCTCCTCCAGCTCTAGCATGGCATATTAACCCCTGTGATCGGGCCTTCCTGAGGTGCGCTTTCCTCCTACAAACTCTGAGTCAAGCCCCTTCACAGGGGTCCCTCTACTTCCTGAATTCATTCTCTTTTACAAACCCTATCAGCCAATTTAGTTATCTTGGTCTCACCCCTCTGACAGAGAAGCAATTGATTAATTACAGCACGGGTGTAATAGACGTGACTAATTAACGCTTAACCTTGTTCTAGTCCATGATGGGGTTTCACACCATGCTATGAAATTTAGTCCTAGACCCAGACTCCCTCAGAGTCTGAGTGTGATTTTGCCTGATTCTAACATGAACTTAGACAAAATCTGGAGGTTTTGACTGAGTTTTTGTTTGTGCATTTTGTCCCTGTGTAGTTCTAAAAAAATCTCATGAATTAAGAAACCTTGCAAACAGAAATAAAAAAATAAACCACAACTGTAGTGTTGCATGCAGCACTAGTTTTGCCTGACAGAGCATAAAGATTTAAAATGAGTATTTATGGTCATTCAGTCAAAGATTACATGAACAAAATTCCCTCTTGCCTCTCTGTTGTTTCTCAGCCTAGTTGGAATTGATGAGGTCCCCAGTTATTTTCTCCAACTGCTTTACAACAACCGTTCCTTATTGGCCTCCTATCACAAGCACCACAAGGAGGACAGACATGATTCCAGGCAGGGCCAGGCAAACTCACTAACTGTTGGAGACAAGGAGTTCTTTATCTCTACGGAGTTGAGTACATCTCTCTCTGTCCGGAGAATTTAAAAAACAAACTCAGATCTTCCATGTAGCACAAATTCAGCTGGTGGTAAATCAGTGGAGCAGTTTTTCCCTCACAAATGCCTTTAACCAGGAATATAACAGGCCTTACTAACATCTAAACATCTAAAAACAGAGTCATATTTAGAGGTATCTACTTGAGCTTGATAGCTGTAGTTCACTGAAAGACCATGACTCCCTCATAACCTTTCATTATTTATTTTAGCTTCTATAAATCAATTTTTAAAGCATATTACAAAATAATTAAAGTTGTTTTAATGTCAAAACTGAAAAACTCCATAAATCACAAAGCCTATGACCTACCACCCAGGTCAAGGGACTCCATTTATAAAAACACTAGGTAAGACTTTGAAAAGAACCCAGAAGGTCAGCAAAATTTGGGCTCCATCAAACAAGGCAGGTGAAGCTCCCTGGATGAATGCCATCAGCCAAGACTGCCTCACTCCCATGTCTTAGACAACCGTAACTAGAGAACGATGTCTCCAGCATCCTACCACATCTCATTTACCATGTTGAGACATTATGAAATGTCTCTTCTTCCCCCTCGCGATTTGTTTGTTATCCTCTATACATAATTTCTTTCCTGTAAATTCTCAGATGATTCTCCACTGATGCGAAGCAGTACAGCTTCACAGAAGGCAAAGTAGCTGTGTGGATTTATCCCTCTGATGAGCAGGCCCTCAATTTGTCACTTACTCCATGTGCAACTCTGCATTGTACATCCCACCTTATGCTTCCTCATAAGGAAGAAACAAAGCACTGGCCAACTGAGTAATTGGAAGGTGTCTCGTTAGGTAACAGTACCCTATTAAGTACTCAGGAAGCATCTTTCTTTAGGAAAATGTTTGTTCAGGCCTACAGTCAGATTTTTAGCAAACACTGTTCAGAAGTATCCTTATGAGCTAGGAGTAGATGTTGTCCCTAGAGATGGTGGCCTGAAAGCATCCAGAGAGGGGGAATGAATCTCACTAGAGGCTGATTAGTCACCTGTGCCCCACCCCTAGTTGAAGCCCTGCCTCATTTCCTACCTATGGCAGTGGTTTTCAAACCGATAGGTCAGGACCCAATATTGGGTTGCACAGCCTCAGCTACTGGGTCGCAGTGCACCCTGTTGCCACTGCCAAAAGATTGGAATGCATGGCTCAAAGGTGTAATTATTGGGTCTCAAATACTTTTTTTTCAACTGGGCCCCAAGGAAAAATACCTTGAAAACCATTGACTTATGGTGTCTTCATGAACTCCTCTCAGGGCAATTCAAGAGGAGTGGGGAGACAGAAGAAGTGTCTCTGAGTATGAGGGAGAAGATTAAGGGCCATATGTCCATGGTGTCTATGGTTCAGCACTTCTGTTTTCTCCCTTATTTATGTTTTTTATCATTACACAGCTCAGCCACACAAGGCAAACTGTGTTTAATAAATTAGCCTAATGGATTCCGCAAGTGGTTTGTGAGCGGAGTGCTTCCTTTGGTTAAGGAAAACATTTATATTCTCTCTCTCTCTTTGCTCTTCTTGGATAGGAGAGTAACCAGAGGGCAGGGGGCAGAGGGAGGGAGGCGAATGGCTGCAGCCAAATTGGGGTAGGAGGGACAGTACGCTTCAGTCCTTAGGGAACGTTGTGGGGAGGGGTGGGGGTGGTAGTGCTGTTGCCCTTTGTTTCACTGTTGTGATCCTTGGCAGCCCCAGGCTATAATACCTACCACAGCTTTCTCCAAGCACAGCCGGCTGCCCCTTTCCAGTGTTGCACATTAAACTCTTCCAATGGGGCCTCTTTAACAGCTCCCCATGAGATAATAATTCATTATGTCACTAGGAGGGAAGAAAGGGAGTGTAAGTGTCTTGATGGGATTAGAGGAAACCCCTGCAGAGATGATTTAGGAGCCATGATAATTCATTTAATAGGGGCCTGGGGTAAATTGCTAGACAGGGAAATGTAACTGAACCACCTCAGAAAGGGCGCATTTCAAGTCTGTATAGGATAACTGATTTCATTAGTGATATTTAAGAGATTTCATCGAAGAATGAGTCATAAAATACAGAACTATTTTATCCACCCGGTTTGGTGGCCTTTAGCTTTACTCTGGCTGAATATTAAATTGGAAATGGCACTACAGCAACACACTTTGGAAACTGTTCTTTCGGCTGTTATTTGTATGGTTGGTTTAGTTTCTCGTTTGTTAACCTTTTAAAATGAATATCATTGAGAGTGGATAACTGTACAATCAGAACTCAGAAAGAGCAGAAAGACATTAATGACTGAGAACAGGCTGTCACAAAACTTAGCAAAAGGACTAAATTAAAGCACTTTAAATGTACTTGTACAGAAAGAGTTGGTAAATACTAACAGCAAATTATTTGGTCATTGCCTGATTACTAGCCCATTCAAAACTGAAACAGGGCTGCATATGTGTGATTGCACAACAACTTAGATGGGTGGAATGAGCACACACAAATGCATGAGAATAATTGTATATAGTTTAGAAAAGAAACATACCTTTCAATGCAGTAAAACTGAAGTTTGCCTAAGATACTTTTAACAGCGGATGCTATTTTACACATTTCTGCACTACAGACAAAATAGTGGAGTAGGAAAGAAATTACACACACAAAGAGAGAGAGAAAGAGAGAGAGAGAGATTTCACTCCAATCCACTTTTAGCAACATTTCACATTTAAAAATGAAAATAATGGAAACGTAATGTTATAGACTGCTTTTTGTTTGGGATTTTTTTTGTTGTTAGATTTTTGGTTGGTTGGTTCCAACCCCTGCCCCCACCCACTTTTTTTCCCTGAATGGCTTTACAGTTAGGGGGTCAAATGTCTCTGTAGCATGTTTAGATAAATGTTAACAATTAGAGAGGAATTAGGCACAGAAACAGGCAACTTCTACTCTTAGTTGCATCCTTGTAACTTCACTGACTTCACTGGCATTGTTGATGTGTAAATGGTGGCAGAATCTGGCCCAGCACTTGTGTGATACATGTAAATGAATGCTTAGAGGAATATTATCTGTAGAAGAGAGGTGGGTTTGATATTGTTATTAGAAAATGCTTTCCTTTTCTTAATACTACACTACCATATTTTTCATGTGAAATTTCTTAAAATATATCAAATTACACACTAATATTTCCCTCTCACATTTTAAGTTGCAAATCATAATGCTTTGGTTTTAAATGGCTGCCTGCTTGGACACACTTTATGATAAAAGAGGCACTTCATGATTCGTGCAGATGTTTCAACAAATACTAAGAAGTGGATCTTAACCACGTAACTCTTTCAGGATCCTCTTTCCAATGTGCCCATTTTTTATCTCTGAAAACAAAAGAAAAGCACTCCTCAGGAAATACATTGCCAAATAAAATTATTAACACATTTTTGTTCATAAAGTTGCACACACGTGCACTCCTAATTGTTTTCCAGTCATATCAAAGTGAGATAGCAATATTTTTCCACCACTATATGGGATAAGACAAAGATTTGCCACATATGCTTTATTTAGGATTTTTTTCTATTTTCTGAATTGTGTTTTATTCATTGACTAAGCTTCTTAACTGGACAATAAGTAACTGGCAAGTCTGTAGTCACTAGAGCTGTTACCACACACTGACTAAACACTCTGCATAACTGATACATTGTTTTAAAAAAGTCACTAATTGTATATAAAATCATGCAGTTACATATAATATGTCCCAAACTACATATAGTGTGTCCTAAACTATGGAATTATATGCAGATATTCTTTAAACAAGCAAAACCTCATCTGAAATGTGGCAGATGAAATGTATTTGTGTTACTGTGTTTTTTTCATTTTCAACATCCCACAGCAAAGATGCTGTTGATTTTATATAATGTCGTAAACCACTTTGAAATACAGAATGTAGTATTTTTTTCAGATAAAACTAAAAATATAAATAACCACAATTTTCAATTCTAGGAATAAGCTAAGTGTTTTAATAAATCTTCACTAGTACTCCATACAAATATAAAAGAATGACTAGCTTTCTCTCAGTGTCTTTCCCCAGTTACCACTGCCTGTTATGACTTTGAATGATTTCCTCTCATGGAAAGACAGCCAGTGCTCGCCATTATTCCAAAGAGTCAACTCTGCTGCAAAGTTCTGCAAATGATACTCAATATTCAGAAATAACTCTCCAGTTATTTCTCTCCTTGAAAAGCTGATCCAAGACTAGCCCCCATTAGCTGGCAAATAAAAGCTAAAATATCACACTTATTTGGGACATATACCTTCTCATCTGAATGTTAAGAAAAAACGTGATGGTTTTATGATCAGAACACATTTAAAGAACACTAAATTAGAATATTACAAGACAAACAGCTCTGAAGTATCAACTGAATAATATATTAGTCATTCACAACTTAACACCCAAGAGTTGGAAGGGTAGCAATAATACAAATTTCAGGGGCCAAATGCTGCTCCTGGTTATACTGATGTAACCTCATTAATTTCCACGATGATACAACAGTTAAAGCACTGAGAGTAGAATTTGGCCCCACATCTTACATGTAGAAGTCACTACTTCTTCTTGCACTATAGATAGCAATTCTAATCATACAAATATTGTAAGTTGCTTAAAAAAGAAAATAGATAATTACAAGCACATACTTGTAATGTACTGTACAACAAACAAGGGGTCCTGCGGCACTTGAAGACTAACAAATTTATTTATCACATGAGCTTTCGTGGGAGAAAATCCCACTTTGTCAGATGCTTTGAAGATGGGGGAACTGACAGCATGGGAGGAAAATAAATGCAGGGAAGTATAAGTCATACGATCAGGTCACATTGTAACAGCAACTCAAAGCAGTTGTTAAGATTCAAATCCTGGGGAACAGCATATAGAGCAGGGGTCTCAAACACATGGCCCATGGGCCGCATGTGGCCCCTAAAGCTACTTCCTGTGGCCCCCCAATGACACGACTGTTACTGATATTTGCAATATCATTGCATGCAAAGATGTCAGTGGTGCAGCCCTTGGGCTAACATATTAGTCCCCATGCAGCCCTGTACTAGTCCTCATGCGGCCCTCATTGTGTTCTGAGTTTGAGACCCCTGGTATAAAAGAAGATGAGAATAAATCACCTGCTGTAATGAGAAAAAAAATCCAAAGTCCTTATTTAACCCTGAAATAATAGTCAAATTTGCAAATGAATTCCAGTTCTGCAGTTTTGAGATGTTATTAATTTGCCTGAGCACAGCACTTAGTAAATATCATTGGAGTGATCTGGAAGATTGACATGCTGACCCACTGGGTGTGTTCACACAGCATTCTTATTTCGAAACAACGAGGTTGTTTCAAAATAAGAATTGCCATGGCCACACGACACATGGCCATTTCGAAACAAGGAAACCCCTTGTTTCAAAATGGGAGCCATACTTTCAAAATAGGTTAAACCCCATTTCCTATCAAAACAAGGTTGTTTCAAAACAACCGTGTGCGGACATGCTGTGTCAAAACAAAGTGTTCTGAAACAGCATGTGCCCCTTCAGCACCCTGGTCAGGGAACCCTCAGCACCCTGACCAGGGTGCTGAGGGGTGTCCCCTGGCCAGCAGAGGGGGACTGCAGGCACCGGTGGAGAGCAGAGCAGCAGGGCGCTGCACCCCGCTGGTGCCTGCAGAGGGGGACTGCAGGCACCCGTGGGGTGAAGCGCAGTGGTGCCTCACCCCGGGGGTGTCTGCAGGGGGACTGCAGGAAAGGGCGGAGAGCCACACAACCGGCCACTGCACCCCCTGCCCGGGCTGCCCCCAAAGCCCGCCGCAGGGTCGGGGCGCCCGGCTCAGCCCACGGCTGCAGGGGCCGGGGTGAGTGCGGCTCCGGGATTCCACGGCACCCCACTCCTGCCAGGGGCGGGGCTGGGACCGGCC
>ML681990.1:43743699-43811823 GCA_007922195.1 Podocnemis expansa | reverse complement strand
ACCTTTTTTGTCTTTGGAAATAAGGTGTTTTGAAATAACCATTTATTTTGAAACGGCTTGTTTCGAAACCTCTTTTTTGAAACAAGCCCTCTGTGTGTGAACATAGCTACTGGTTTTAGAATATCTTTAATTTCTGATGTCAGATTTGGGTCCACTTATTCTTTTATGCAGAGACTGCATTACTTCAGGGCTAAATAAGGACTTCAGATTTCCTTCAAGACTCCTTGCTTGTCTTCCTGAACTAGACTAAGACAGCTGTCCCTTTGGAACTTGGGTTTTAGCAGGGGCGTCGCTGGCACCGGGCACACAGGGCCCGTGACCTGAATCCCGGTGCCAGTGCCCCAAGTCTGGCAGGGACCCACTGCTCCCAGTCTCCGATCCGATCGGGCCGGAGATCTGGGGCCCAGCTGCCTGCGGCGGCCACTCCCACCCCCATCCCCGGCCGGGGGTGTGGCCTGTGGCCAGGGGGCATGGCCTCTGGATAGGGGGCGGGGCCTGGGCTGGCACCCCGGGTCCTTTCCCGGGGCAGTGACGCTCCTGGGTTTTAGAAAGTAATGCTTATCATTCCATGTAGGCAGCATTTGCCTATAACTGTTCTCTGCTGATACAAAGAGCTATTAGCAGACACTTGTTAATCCCCCTACACTCAGCTTTCATAAACAAAATACACTCACGCCTAGGATAAATACTTTAGCTAAACCTTGGTGTAAGTATTTCACATCCTTAGAGACAGCTTTTCCATGGCCTCTATCATCATGCTTATGGTGAAAAAGTATCTATTTTCTCTCTGTTGCTACAAAAATGATGGACATAAGCACATGCTTGCATGTTGTCTTCAAAGATGCCCATGGTTTGGATGCCTACAATATTGTACATTTGCCTTGAAAACAAAGATAGAAGACTGGCCCTTTTTGTTCTCATTTACAGTTGTGCAAATACAGAGAAATCAGAGCAGTTTCTTTGACACTGAGTCCAGGTGAATTACTCCAGATTTTTCCACGAGCATAAGAATAAAATTTGGCCTGATGATGCATTTTATTGCAATAACATCTACATAGTAGACTATTTATACACCTATATGTGTCTGTTTCAATGACACAGCTGAACCCAAGTAATTGGATATTTCAAAAGAGTAAGGGAAGGTTCAGCCTCTGGCACCAATATTAGATTCTTTTAAAAGATTGTTTTCAACAGAAAACCAGCTATAAATTTGACCTCTTGACTTTTTTTGAAACTGGGTCAAATGGTTGTCCCTGTAGCACTATCAGCCCATTCAATAAAATCAAGTATATCTTGTGTTTGAAACATACTTTATAAATAGATGTATAGATGGAATAGATATTGAGAAAAGGAATGGTACAGATTATGAATATTAAGATTTATATTAATCTATAAGCCTATTAAAGTACAGTAAAACCTGTCCTTCAGACCACCTTTTTAAAGATATCACCTCCCTGATGGGACCACTAAATTTCGGGCCAAATTATTTTCCCATAAAGAACAATGAAAAGAAAATGATTATATTAAGACTACTTCTACTATGGTTTCTTTTCATTGTTCCGCCAAAAATGATTCCAAACAGTAAAATAACATTGATTTTGACCTTGTTAATGAACCTGAAGAACTTCCAAGAATATGTGAATACAGATTTCCCTTTAAACTGGAAAAAATTGATGTACCCATGCTAATCCTGTCAACCTCAGCAGAAGTATATAAATTCACTGGGCTTTAGAAAGGCAGCTTATTATGGTATTGTTAACATTCTGTAAAGGTTGTGGTGTGGATCTTTTTTTGTATTGAAATCTTTAAATGATTGTATAATTTGTCTAACATTTATGAAGGTCTGGTCTATACTACGGAGTTAGGTTGACATAAAGCAGCTGCCTTACATTGCCCTAACTTTGTAGGCGTGTACACTAAAATGTAGTTCCAACCAATGTAACGCATCCACTACACAGACTAAACTCTACTTCCACAAGAGGCATAGCACTTATGTCAATGTAGTTAGGTCGATGAAGTATCACTGTAGATATTACACTGCTTATGTCAACTATTCAGAACCTGTCCCAGAATGCCCCACACCAATGATTAAATTGGTGCAGTGTTTCTGGCAAGGACATGTACTACTGACACAAGGAGTGTAGTACGGACATGTAAATGCTATTTAATTACTGAGGTGGCTGTATGTCAGCATAACACAGATCAAATTCATTTTGTAGGTAAGACTTACCCTTAAACTTCCAAGAGTTAGGAATATTGTAAAAGGCTTTGTTTTTACAGATTATGATATATTATGAAATGAGTGCCATTCTCCCAAGATATTTGTCTCACCAGAATAGGAACTTTCTAGTGATCTCAAATTGGGGCTTTGTCAGTATCTTTATGGATGTATTTCACTTAAAACTCTACATTACAGAAAAAAGTTCCATTTAACACACATATTATACTAGGGCTAGAAATAGCAACTTACTATAAGCCTGAAGGCCATGCCTGCTTCGCATGGCCTCTTCATTATGAATGCAGGGGGCACAAAAAAACAACAAGCCCCAGAATACAATACTCCATTTTCATTTGTGCAAGAGGAGACCTACAAACTAGGCAAGGAGCAGATCTGTATTAAAATTGAGGGTAATGCCTGATGGCATTTTATGACTTTGGGAGCTACATTTTACAACTAATTGTGTTAATGGTAGCGTGAGTCTTTTTTTTCTTTTTCTTAAATCCCCAAGTCTTATTATGTGTGTATAATGCAAACGTGTATATGTGCACTGGCGCATGTGTGTGCATACTTTATCTAGTTTACTTACTCTGTGAGAGAGAGTGTGTGTGTGTGTGTGTGTGTGTGTGTGTGTGTGTGCGCGCGCGCGCCTGTCCATGTACATACTGGATCTAGTTTACTTACTGTGCATGTGTATGTGTGCATGTGCATGTTCATTCCATCCCTACTGTCAGTATGACGTTCACGCAGACCAAATCATCAGCATGTAATAACATGAAGTCCTAGTGAACCTGGATCTAAGGGCACTGAAATATCACAATGAATGACCTGAAGAGAACAGAACAGGACAAATAAATAATAATTTTTATTCTGCAAGTAAGTGGGGCTATTTTTCTGAAAGTGAAAAAAAGCTATGTGATCTCGGACACCAGCTATACTGGCAATTAAAAAGGATAATGTTACGTAATATTGTTTTGGAATGTTTGCCCCATTGTAAAAACATCAAAATTTGAATGTTTTAAATAGCTTATTTTTAGAAGAAAAGATGGTAAGAACTGAGAACCTCATGTAAAGATGCCACAGGTATTTAAATAAAAATAGGGGCGTTTCCTTGGTCAAAAACTCTGAATCTTCTCAACTAGTGCAGCGTGCAGTTCACTGGTTGACAACCACTCCTCAGTCCTGAACAGGCTCAATTTCTATGGTGCTATATGTAAATTGTTTGTGAAGTGACTTAGAATCTTGAAAGATGAAAGATTATGTGTATTTTCATTATTCCAGTTAAATAATACGTTCATCTAAGCCAACAGTTTCAATATTTCCATACTCTGCCTCCAGAAACTCTCTTCCCTGTTAGTAATATGAAAGCAGAGCTTGGCTACTAACCTGGACCTGCATTTGGAACACACCAGCTGAGAAACAACAAACTAAATTGTTCAGTTATGGCGGCCTGGGGTTGCGGGGGGTGGAGGGAGATCTTCTGTATAACGCTCCCACTCTTCTGTGGTCACAAAGCTTATTCCTTAATACGTTAGATAAAAAGATTGTACTGCACTGTATAAATGATACTTTAGTAACTTTGATTCTGGGTCAAAAGTCATGGATCTGATATCTGGATTTATATCAGAATAACACCATTGACTTCAAATTAGTTATTCTTGATGTATATTGGTGAATGAGAGTCAAGAATCAGCGCCAAAACATTGCAACTGGCCTGAAATTGTGGTGAAATGTTAGACAATGGGACGCCAGCAAATATGATTCACTAGGACCCAAATTTCTCTTGACCAGCCTGTATACATCTTACATCAGTAGGCGCTTTCTCAGATAAAGGTGTACAAAATGACTCTTACTATACTTATTGGCTTGCATTTTCAATACAGACCACAAACCAATTCCCATTTCTATTAAAAAGTGTTATGTAGATAACTTGCAATATTAAAAATTGACCCCACAATTAATATTTATCTAAAGGCATATTCTAATGTGATCTTCAAAATGGTTGCAGCAGCACTTTCACATCCATCATGTATTTTGACTAGATGGCAACAAATTATGTTCAGTTTATTTTATTATTAGTATCCGATGAACAACTAAATTTATAATTTGAATAAGCAAATGTTACTATGGCACATCTGTTGCAAAGCAATCATTAGTTTCTGAGCAAGGGTTTGTTTAAACCTATTGTTTTATTGTTTTTAATTCTACTGCAATTCCACGCACTACAGGAGATTTATTGTATTCTTACTTTCATTCATCCTGAATCTTCCTTGCTCATTTCTGGCTGCATTATTTTAGTTTGTATCAACAGTCAAAGACTATGTTTTTATTACTATTTATACAGCATGGATGTGCATGGAGCTGTGCACATAGTAAGAACAAATGTTTTCCCAGTGGCGTTCACAACTTAACACCTTCATCCTGCAATTGATAATACATTGGTGAAGTGTTGCACTCATGTCTATCAGTTGGAGAACTTGAGGCCAAAAGCCTTATTTCTGCAATTTGATCTTCTAGCAAGGAATTTATTTAGGCCTTGATTGTGCAGTTAGGTGTGCTAACCGGGACAGATGTCTACGCAGAACCTCATGGTGTCCTGTGCTGGAGCTCTGATTGCAAAATCTGGGCCTAGGGTCAGTTAGTTACCATGTGCAAATTAACATGGGTGGTTTTTCATATCTGGAAGCTCAGCTCTGAGTTTTTGTATCTAATGCTCTAGTGAAACTGGGAGGAGGCTTTCTCTGCATTATGATGTCCAGTATTCCTTGATGCAAAATATTGCATAATCATGCCTTACTTAGGCAAAACAGTTCACTAGGCATTTTGTTTGAAAAAGGGCTGCTCTGCTTGTATAAATGAAGCTCTAAAATATTAACTAATATTCTTTCAAATGTTCCAACAACTACAAGAGGACTTATGGATCTGCATACCCAAAGTCTATTATCCAATGCCTTTTTTCAATTCTTACATTGAATATCAAGGTAATAGACATCTAAGGAAAAAGCTTCTTGATCTACGACTCTTTGCTAACATACTGACCGATTTGGTCATTTTACCATGTACATCTGTGATAATCATATTTTAGTAGCAAAAATGTAAAAGATATATTTTAAACCTTTGGTCATCTATTGGGAGCCAGGCTAATTACGATCTGTGAATTATTTTCTGCATGAAATCACAATCTTTACAATAACAATAGCTAGATTATGAATTTCTCAGAAAGCCTAATGGCTGTGAGTGATATTTTGGTTGTTTTAGTACTGTCATTCTGGCAGAGCATTAATTTAGATTTTCATGCTCTAGTCAGCACCTTGGATGTCCTTAGAGTTTTACACTTGGATTAAAAATACATTGAATTCATCAAGCATTTTGTTAGTAAAATGAATTTGGGACTTCCCTGTTGCAAACGAGTTTTATGATTTTCTGGCCCCTAATGAATTAAAGGAAAATTTGAAATGTTTGCAACTTTTCAAATGGACTTGTATCCCCCTATCTCATACCCCTACCACTACCTTTGAAACTGTGAAATAAATTGTGCATAAATAGCTGTTGGACTGTTTTCAGTACTGAAAACTGAGCCAATTTCTTCCTCCAAATATGCAGCTAGCAAGACACTGCTTCCTGGAAATGCATTAAACAGAGTAACTTAAGAGATGCAGCTGGTTCAATCACAAAGAAGGTTACAAACATTTCTAGATTAAATCTATAACCAAATGTATATCAAATCTATATTCCAGTTCTATCACTAGAAAAATCCCGGATACTAATCAGAAGAGGTCAGAATGCAAGAGCAATAAGTAGAATCTGTACCAAAGTACGTTACATTGTGGCACAAAAGGAATAAATCACATGTATATGAAAGTCATAAGCTTTAAGCTTTGGAAAGAGTTGTGCAATTGACAATCAAATGGAGCTTAAAGGGAATTACGAGGTTTTACACTAAAGTCCTGAAATAAAGTAATATTTTACAGCAAAAAATTGCAAATGTCAAGATTAAAGCATAAGATTTTGCACCATTGAGCTACTAGCTAGCTCTATAGCTTTTTCAGTTCTTAACACAGGGAAAGACCAACTTTCATGCTCAATAAAACTTAAGAACTTTAGAAATACATTTAGAGACACAAATCATGTATTTGTGACTTTTCCTCCTTAAATGGCTAATTTTAGAAGAAAAATGATTGAACATATGAACTCCTTGGCTGGTAACCTATTCCCCTTCATTTGTTTTAGCCTGTGTTATGATCCTCTCTGTTTGTTCGCTGGAACCACCACCAATTTCTCAGTTTAAAGGAAAACGGGTGCAGAGAGAAACTGTCCCCTCCCCCCCCCAGCTTCAAAGAATTTATCAGCAGTCTCTAGCTTATGTTCAGAAATAATCTTGTAGCAAACAAACCAGCTTCCTAAGTGGAAAAACTAGAGCTCAAATGGCTTGCTCCAGTCCAAAGCTGGACAGGTGGCGACCCAGATTGACTCTGTTGTTGTGGGAATGATTTGATTCACAAACAGGGTTATAAAATTTTATATGAAGAAGCTAGTGAAAGTCACAAGATCCTAGATAGCACAGCCTTATCCGCACAAATGTATCCTAACAGCTAATAATTTTAGAGCAGAAAGGCAAAATATCAAGAGTGATATTGCATATATATTTAGATACACATAGCCTGCACAGCTTCCTGTGCATAGATAGATTAATAAGTATTTATCCTTCCCTTTATATTTGCAAGCTACTGTCAGTGGCTGGCACCTCTGCTTAATATGCAGAAGGGCCTGGGTTCAATTCCCAGGGGTTGGACGTGATGGTCTCCTGAGGTCCCTTCCAACCCTATGATTTTATTTGAAACAGAGAATTTTCTTATGCTTCTAAATGCATGCAGGCATTTTCTTTACATTTGCATTAGAGCCGTTCAACAAATGTCCTTCCAAGCCTTTTGTTTAGCCTTCTAGAGTAGAAAAATGCCAGCAGTACCTACTGCCCTGTCGATGACATCTGTATGACTTGCACAGGGTATCTGCAGCTATCTAAAAGTGAGTATGGCTTTTCCTACAGCTAGAGCCACACCTGTGCAATATGTAAAAACCCACCAACCACTGAGGCAAGGTTTCCAGCGCTGGCTGACACATGGCACCCGCTGCCTTTTGAGCTATAAACTTCAATTTGGCCCCAAGTCACTTAGTGGCCACTGCCCCCAACAGCTCTGACACTGGGTTATTTGTTGTTGCTGTTCGCTGGCCCTGTTTGCACATTAATCCAGTGACAATTAGGTGTCAGTGAGCGTTGTTTCTGCTCGCTGATAGCCTTGGGCTGTGCGCTTGAAGCCCTAATCAGGAGTGTAAACTCTGCTATATTTCAATTTGGAGAAGCGCTCTTCCGCTAAGAGGCCCCTGGCACTGCGATAAATAAAACGCCTATTTACTCTATTGCCACACTTAGACATCTAATGCACTTACTACCAGCCCCCTAATCATAGCCTCCAGTTAAATCCGCCTATAAATCACTCCACTCTCATCCTGCGGATTAGCGAAACCATTTCCCCCAAACCCCGCCATGAGCACTGTTTCCTTTTCTTGTTAGTCAAAAGCTGGATGATTTTTATTAGGTTAAAGACGAGCTCACAGATGGTAAATCGCGCGGAGAGAAATGAGCTGGAGAGTTACACGCTGCGGTGCGGGACCCGGGGGCAGTGTCAGCACAGCCCGCCCCGGGGGCGCAGAGGTGCAATGAGTTTGTCAGGCTTCAGCCGCCAGCCGAGCCGAGCCCAGAGGGCGTTTGTTGCCTTGACGACATTTTTCTGGGCAACCAGCAAACGTTAGCGAGACTTCAGCAGAGCCAGCATGTGGAGATTGCTTCTGCCACCCTCTGGGCTGGCTGGAGCCCTGGCTTCTTCTGTGTGGAGATGTTTCAAAGGGCAGTCCAGTTCAGTAAAGCCAAAAAGGAGTCCTGGAGCACTTAAAGACTAACACATTTATTTGTTGCATGAGCTTGCATGGGAGAAAATCCCACTTCGCCTGAGGCGGTTCCCCCAGCTTCAAAGCGTTGGACAAAGTGGGATTTTTCTCCCACGCCAGCTAACATAAATTTGTTAGTTTTTCTTCGTAGGGAGTTAGGAATGGTGCTAGCATTTCTGGTAGCCCCTGCAGCTCAGCAGATGTTGGCGCAGATGAGTGACATCATAGCGCAGCGCAACAGCGTGGTCTCCATTTTGGCACCCCTCAAACATCGGCGCCCCGCTGCAATGCTTACCAGGCTTACCGCATTGCGGCGGCCCTGTAGGCAGTGAGATCTGGAGACAATCACACAAGCGGTACAGAGAGATCCCTAAAGCAGTGGTGCCCAACATTTCCTCTGTTGCTACACACCTTGCCACCTTTAATTAATTTGAGGCACACCACCATATAGTTTCCAAATGAAGTCAGAAATATTCATGAGCCAATCCAGAGATCTTGGAGTCGATTTTGAAAAAATTCCATGGCACACCGGCTGAGAGCTGCGGGCATGCCTGTGTGCCATGGCACCTGCCTGGGAGACACTGCCCTAAAGCCTTCTGCAGATTTACAAGTGCCGTGCTGTATGGCCAAATAACCATGGCTAGCTGTCTGTGTAAGTATAATGGATCTGGGTCCACTAGACGCTTCCCTATGTATACATGGCTAGACAGAACAAATAAGACTACCAGCTTTATGTAGCACATGAGCTTTCCTGGGAGAAAATCCCACTTCATCAGATGCTTGAAGATGGCGAACTGCCATGAAAGCTCATGTGATACATACATTTGTTAGTCGTTAAAAGTGCCACCAGCCTCTCTGTTTGTTTCCTTGCACACCAGACTAATGTGGCTGCCCTTCTGGAACCTAGCGCTCTGTGGCAGGTGGGGCTCTCCAGGTCCTTGCACTAGAGGTGAGCAAATAACCCAAGGTGGCCAACATGACACATTTTGCTTTTCTGTTAGTGACTGGCTGTGAGCACATTGCCTTTTTCTGAAATGTGTTCATTATGCCAGACCATTCACTGGAAAACTTCTGTTAACAATTCTTGGGCCGTAACTTGTCCAGGTAAAGTTTGTTGCTAGCATTCTACATTTTAAATTCCAGCTGGGTGCTAGTGGTTTTTAAGGCACACATTGACAAAACCCTGGCAGGGATGATTTAGTCAGGGTTGGTCCTGCTTGGGACTGGACTAGATGACATCCTGAGGTCCCTTCCAATCTTAATCATCTTTGAATCTATTATGCAGTCTCAAGTCACATGACTTGTCTGTGCATCCTTGGTCAGGTGAGCATAAGGCTGACACATCAGACTTCCTGTGCAATAACTCACTACTATCATTTGAAATTGATATCCCACTAATATTCTGCAATATTTGCTTAAATTTTTGCTTAAAATTACCTTTCTGCCAGTAAATCACTGAACCAGAACGATTAGAGAAAAAGCAAGCACAAAAGGGACAGAAACACCGGCCAACCAAATGTCTTTAAAAATTCATACAAATAGTTGAGTTATTTTTATAGCTTTTGTCTAGCTTTACTCAGATGGATTCAGCAAGGTCTCACTCCCTTTCTTGCCTGTGGATGTTTTATATATGACATAAATATTATATTTATAGCTACATGTGGGGGGAGAGAGAGAGAGATCTATATCATAGATATATTAATCATGCTATTTTGGTGTAAACATGGGCCTATTGGAGGAGGCAATGAAGGAAAAGTAGCAGCTGGTACCATGATGTCATAAGGCCCAAAGCACAGCCTCTGCAGTTTGACCCACACTTCTCCAACCACCACTGCTGATCCCCATTACGGCCTCTAATATGCATTCTCCTCTCTCAACCGGCTCTATCCACCCCTTACTTTTAATTTTCTAAATGGGGTGGATTGCAGTGAAGTGCTCCCCATAATCTCTGTTTAACTATTTCCATATGACAACTGCTTTGGAGCCCTGCAGCCTGATGAAAAGAGACGCCCTGGCTCTGCTGGTCGGGCTCCCCAGGGGGTGGGTATGTAAACAAAGCCCAGCTCTGTAGCCTTTACACCTCACTTTCCTTTTCCATTCTTGCTTGGATCTCAGGTGGAATTAAAGGGATTAAAGCGGAGAGTAAATGAGGCGAGTGTGCAAAATGACTCCTTTCTGAACCAAACGGCATGTTTCGTGCTGAGGAAATGAGATGCACATTTAAATCTCATCCATCCACCGCCTGTGGCCACCACCATGTACCTGCCTACTTAGCCCAAGGGTTAATTAATTGAGGCTTCAATGCACTATTGCAAGAGCATTATTGCATTTGATACTCTACATCTGTGATTTAAAACTCTTTCAGTCCCTTGTCAGCAAGGGAGGGTTTTAACTAGGAAATTAGCATTCAGATAAGGGTATGCTCTATTTGCTTCTGAAAGGAAGGAAATATTAAGGATGCTGGTGCACAAACCAAGCTGTAATACTGTGTCCCATCCTGGAAAGGGCTCCTGGGCCCAGCTTCCCAGGGGAACACTGTGTGCAAAGGGAGAGGGACACTGAAAATGGCTTTCAATCCTCAGAAGGAAACATATGATGGTTGAAACCAGGCTACCAAATACATATTATTTTTTTAAAAGCTGGTTTATTTTCCATGATAATTATATTTTTTTTCCTACTCTGACATCTGGCTCTCTTTAAATATACAATCACTCAACCACATCATTTCAGAATTGTTTCAGGAGTCTAGACATCAGCAAGACTTGAATAATGAGATGGGGAGTAATATTAAGATGTTAATAATCACCTTTATTGCCTCTTGGTAAGCAGAAAAATAATAATTCCTCACACTAATATTATGTCCTGCCCCAAGACCCTAAAATAGTTGTGCTCAGTCCCCAGTCATTGAAATTGATCATATTTCTCAGCAATACAGCACAAGAGCTTAGGTTATCAAATGACCAAGAATGAATCCAACAAAAACTGCAGGAGGAATTAAAGGTGGGCCGGACCACAACCTGAAAGAAAAGTGCAGCGCAAACATTAAAGACCAAGAGCCATGATGATTTACATTTACAATGGGCCTAATCCTGCACATCTGTACTTATGCAAGTCAGCTTTATTCACCTGTATGGTCCCCCTGAGGGTAGAGACTATCTGCCTGAGTGAGGATTGCCAGCACAGGCCTCTAGCACCTTTCAGAAGCATCCCAACTCACTATACATATTCTCCCTCATGCTGTCCTAGTAATAATGGATGCAAAGAGAAAGGGCTCAGTCCTCCCTTTGAGCACAAGCCCACACAGCATGAAGGCTCTAAGTAACAGCATGCTAACATCATTGTTTCAGATGACTGAGCGAGGCTGAGCAGCCTCTCCTACACCTTGCTAGTGCTGTATCTGGGTACAGTATTTGAGCCATATCTGCATTCCCTTGGTGTAAGATCTGTCACTGGATCTGGCCCATGTGGCCCATAGATTGTCATTCCTCATCTTCTTCCACTCCTCTTTGTGCACAACACTGCAACTAGACACCCTCATCTGGCTTGTGCCAGCAAACAGGCTTGCAGGGCTCAAACTGTTTCATTGCTGTGTAAGCTTTCATGTTTGAGCTGGAACCCTGGCTCTAGGACCCTGTTGATAAGGGAAATTTTAGAAGCCTTGGGTATACTTACTTTTATATGCTTGGTATATGTTATGATAAGATAAATAAGGTTAATGTAACATGTTGATTTAATTATGTTAATTAATACTGTTCATATTTGCCATTAAAATCTTGTTCTGTGTCTCCCCAGCAGCAGCCGGTTTGTTCAATAGGTTTACTTAATGTAGTATAGTGTGGATTGTGAATAAGGGTTACATTAAGCAACCACTTAAGACTCTTGGCAGTCAGCCAAGGCAGGGAGATCCACCTGGAGACAGGGCACGGCTGGCAGGAACTTTCGAGAGCTTCTCTGGTGCCAGGCCACGAGACTAAAAGTGCGTGAAAAAGGGGACGTGCAACGGGCCCTCCGGATTGGCTGGGGACCCCAGATTTAAGGGAGTTTCCCGCCTGGGCTTGGGGCTTCGCACTGCGCTCTGTACCAGAGAGATCCAGGCTCCAGACTCCTGAGAAAGACAGCCCTGATTTTACTGAGGCCTCTCCGAGAGATTAGGGACCGAAGCCTGTCCGAGCTTCTGGCTCTCAGAGTCAGGGGCCTGGACACCAATCTCTCGGATTGAAGGCCGAAGAGGACCTGCCACCACCAACGAGGAAGACCCCGAAGAGGCAGTGGCCAGGACATTGTTCATGAAGCTGCCCTGCCTAAAGGACTCAGTTTAGGGGTGAAGGACTCTTGAAAAAGGACCCCAGGGGCGGAAGAGCCCTGAAGCAGATGGCCCAAGTTCAGACCTGAGGATGGAGGACAACGGGGACCAACCTCAAGAGTGATCGGACCAGTGGCTGGTCGAGCCGAAGACCAACTGTAATTAGGAAGGGGTTGCTAGGGTGTAAGCACCCACAGGTACAAGGGATGGGTCCACAGGGTAAAGATCACTCATCCCGCTGTAAGGAGAAGGGAGGGGGCTGGGAAGTCACCTCAGGGAAATTGAAAGGGGCTCCTAGACACCTGGACCCCATCCCATAGAACAAGGCAGGAGGGTGTGATTGTAAGGAAAGCACTGGTGATAACCAGAGGTTATAGAGTTTGTAATTTTAGTACCTACCTTGTTGTTCTACCCATACCTGTCCAAGTTAAAGTATCCTTACCCCATCTTTCCTCCCCTGCCAATAAATTTCTTGTGTCTTAAACAAGCTATCTGCCTCTAGTGTGGTGACCTCACAGAAACAGATTGGGTGACAGGGTGATAGATACCTGTGGTTGGCACAGACCTCTGAAGACCCAGTTACCACTCAGGTGGAGAACCTGAGCGGATCAGATCAATCAAGAAACTTTCCGGTAACCCTGTCAAGTGGAAGGGTTGCAGCCTGAACCCAGAGCACTACACTGCAATGAAACAGCGCCGCAGCCCGAGACTAGTTAACTCGAAGTAACTGGCACAGGCCAGCTGGGGGTGTCTAGTTGCTGTGGTGTGCACAAAGAGAGATAGGGGAAGAGGAAGAATGACAATCTATGTTTTCCTTGTGGGCCAGATCCTTGTAGGGTCTTTCACTAAGGGGGTGCAGGTAAGGCTCAGCCCCCATGCGGCCAGACACAATCCAGTCCATGCAGTGTATAAATAGTACTGAAGTCACCACTGAAATACAGTCACCTCTGGGATGAAACGTGACACCTACTGAACAATGCACAGCAGATTAGAATGTGAAGAAAAGATTATCCAGGGGAATTTAGGGAAAGATAATGCAATCAACGCGGTACAGAGGTTAAGAAAAATAATCTTGCAGAAAGTGTGAGAGGACTTTAATAACCACAACTATTCAAGGCTTCTGCTTTGTTTTATCCCAAGTTTGGCATTTCCCATGTTGCTGAAGGAGTTTGTGCCACTGGAAGAAGGAAGAGTAACACCTGTTCACTCTCCAGCACCATTTCGTGTAAAATCTGGCCTTTCTTTAGAGGTTTCCTATTTGCATCTTAGCCGCACCTGCGTTTGCTAAGTTTAGAACAATTGCCTGGGTCCTAGACAAAGAATGTCATCTTAAGGAACACAATATCTATCTAGATTTATAGTTTACACCTTGATATAATAAATATCCAACACCTGGGAATGCTCATAAGATCCTGCCTGGTCTTTTTTTCCTGGCCCCAATCACCAGACCTGGATCAGGGTCACAGAAGATTAACACCTTTGCCATGAGCGCTATAAGTAACAATGGCTACTTTTATAGCAATCCTTTAAAGATGTAAAATGCAAATAAAATATAACACCAGGTTAAAACAACCACCAAAAACTAAGACAACCAATTAATAACCACAAATGGAGATATGTAGAATAGAATTTGTAGGATGGGAGGCATTCTGTTTCTCATTGGACCACTGTTAATAATAGCTACATGTGATCCCTTGATAACTTTCTCTTGTTGGTGTCAAAACACTCAGAAGTGTCTATGTGACCACTGAAATCAAATGGGCCGACCACATGGAGCCTGTGTTTGTTACTTCCAGCCTTTTTCACTGCCAGGGATTATGTGGGACCTGTGTTAGTGCTCTTAGGGTACAATCAATAGCATTCTGGATCTCTAAAAAAAAACAGAGGACTAATGTTCTCCTGGCTTTTATTTAGATGCAGTCTGAAACTGCAGGACTGACCTTCAGGGTTGGTTATGAAGTATGACTTCAGTGGATATAGCTGTTTACCTTGGTAGATTGCCAGATGCTCTCATTGTAGAATCTAACCTTCTATTCTGCTTGTACTGTACACAGAGATAACTGACTTTCTAATCATAGTACTCCTTCTCTTCTGAGTTCTTGGTATACAGCTTCTTTGTAAACTTTTCACAATATGGGCACTACAGTTTTTATTTTTCTACCCATGAATCTTTGACCTTGTGATCCTAGTAAGGCATTAGGAGCTGTATTGTGATAGTCTAACAATGCTAAGTATGGGTCCCGTGCAATGAGCAACTCAGTTTGAAAATAATGAGCAATAGTGCTTTGATCAGAGGTAATTTATTCAGTTTAAATAAGACATGGTTGTGCTGAACTTGGGTCAAGAGTGGCCAAGAATCTTCCATGGTTTCAATGGTTCTTTTCTATTTTGTTTCTTATAGCTATTGCAGATTAAACAATTTGGGCCACATCCTGTGGCTGCTTCACTGAGGTCAAAGGACATTGCAGGTGCTCAGGACTACTGATATTTAGGCCATAAGTGACTTGACAACAGGCAGTCAATGACAGGGCCAAGAAAAGACATTTGGTCTCCTGTCTCCCCATCCTGTACTTGAACCAAAGGTTGTCCTTTCCTACTGCAATTCCTGTATAACTTTTCGAACATCAACATGCTTGTATGGGGAGGAAGTACCTCCTCAGGAACAATGTTCATAGTGCTAGTGAGATATTTTTCATATATTTTTTACAATGTTCTGTTTAGAAAACCCCTTTATAATCTTAACAACTATATCTTTCTTTTTGGTCCATCTTACAGTCTGATGTGTTTGTAAGCATGAAACCTCTCATGATCTGGAGTCACTTAGAAATAATCATGGAGTTATCAATGTAATTTTCACAGAATACCTTTTTAAAACTGGACTTCATATTCTGTTTTGAAAATGTATAAATATTATAAATAATATTGCTCATATGAAGGGTAGGTTCACAGAAAACAATGGCACCCAACGGCATCACAAACAAACCAAATCACCAAAAACCAAAACACGCATTTAGGCCTTCCTCCAGAAGCTGAGAAGATTCTAGCCGGCTAGTTGGGAGCTACACTGAATTGTCAACATGATTTATCACAAAGGTTAAAAGAAGAAATTATGCATGGAAAGAAAAAAAAGAATTTCCTAAACCTATGAAGAGTTCAGGCTTGATCTATGCAAATAGTGAATGCCCTCAATTCCAGCTGAAAACAAAGGAAATTCAGAGGGGTCTGCATTCCACAGCACTGGGCCCTTGAAACAGTATGTAATGGATGTGAAAAAATGAGAGGCTCTCAGAAGAGCCTTCTCCTGGGGCTTTATGAAGCACGGGGCATGGATAAGTAGAACTAGTGCTCCAAAGACGTGATGGCTTCAGGAGAGAGACACCCCCCAAAGTTGCCTTTTTAGCAAGTGTAATAAGACTTTTTCAGTTTCATAAAGATTCTTGATAATGGGAAAGTGCCAGTTAATGGTAGAATGTTCCAACTATGAATTTTACAAAGATTAATCTACCCCTTTAGAATCCTGAGAAGCCAATCAAGAGGCCGCCCAGTCTTGGATGTTTTACAATCTCTGTGGGCACAAAGCTCAACTGAAACTACCGTTCAACAGCCTAAACTGTCATCTTCATCTTCTGCTAGCATAAAAATACATATTTTCCCCCATAATAAAGATTTTTTATAATAGCAATAAAGTAACTCTAGAGAACATGGTTGTCTTGAGATAGTTTAACTGTGTCTCGTACCTCATAACACCCTTGGGATGTGGCCGCCACATAATAATCACTTTCTTTACCATGCCATGCTTAATTAAGGAATGAAGCCAAAAGGTCAATGCAGGATAAAAATGTAAATCTTCAGGTTTTCATCTGGACCCTAACTCTACATCATAAAACCTAAATAATCTTCTGCAACAAATGGTGGCCTCACCCCAAGGCTTGATTCATAAGCGGTGGGGAAACTGGAATATGCTTTGCAGACCTTAAAACTCTATTTTAGTGATCTTACAAATGAAATCTCTAGTCCCTGTATGCAGAATTACATTTTTTCCATGTGAGAGTAATTATTTGGTAAAGCTATTAGTTTACTCCCCAAGACAATTAATCTTCTCTAGACTACCCCCTTTCTTTATTGTCAATGTTATAGTCAAAAGCATCTGAAATTTCTGAACATCTCTTTGATTCCTTCCCACCCCCCCCCCCAAGATAGACTGAATGTGTTTATTTTAGAGCATTAGAGACAATGTGATATATAATCTATATGTCTTGTTGTTATTTTGACTTTACAATGAAAGTTAATATAATTTTAGTTCCAAATCTTATTACTACATTGAGATAGTGTATGTCATAATAGGCAACATGATTTTGGCAGCTGTTTATCTTGCTGGTAGCTCAATCATTTGTAATGCAGTTTTCCAATTGCACAATGACATTAAAATATATATCTGCATTCAAAACGGACACATTTTTGACAGAGAATATATAAATTTAAATATGAGTTTCAGCTCTTAAACTGTTTTGTAGCATAAGTGATAGCCACAGAAAAATAATAAATATTTACTTTGCTTTTGAGTTATAGAACCTTCATATTGTATTCATGGTCTCAGTAATTGGGCTAAAAGAGTGATTCTATTATGAAGCCAATTATGTGGTTCCCCCCCCCACTCCAGATGAACAAGTGGACAGACAGATGCTGTGTTGATTGATGTTTGATAGATCAATCAATTGATCTGGATAATATGCATTTATATAAGAAATGCTTTTTTTCCCATTGGAGATGAGGCTCTTAATGTGTTTCTCTCATACCTCAAGAATGGAAACAGAATGTTCTTAAAATGATTATTTTGCTTTTGCTTAGAAGCATGTTGGTTTGTTTGCAACATATTCAATTGCTGGGACATAATCAAAATATATTTTTATTTTTATATAAATCATTACTAACAAGCCAGTCTTCAAGTCTACACTAGGGACAAGGATGTTTTTCATTGGACAGTAGATTGACATATTTACAAATAGAGCTGTTTTCCAGTACCGGTTCTAAAAATAGAGGATATTATTTTCCTTTTGGTGCAGTTTAGGCACTTACTAGCTATGTTCAAACAAATGTTCTCCTGACATTCAGTGTTAAATGGATCCAGCATTGGGACTGGATGTTTATATGCGTTTCATCTATTAGTTAGATGATTCAGCCATATAATGTTTTCCATAACAAGTTTTGTTTAAGAATGACTATGTACAATAATTCAAAGTCAAAGCCAATAAATAGACTAAAAGGATATGGGACTGCTTCTTTTTCTTATTAAATCTTTCTTTCGGGTTTAGCCTAATGTAGGCTCCCCTCCTGACCTCTGCTTCATACACAAACATGGTGGGCTTCTATATTTAACAATTACACTGTGATAAAGGCCCTAGTCAGGACTGAGGCCCTCTTTGTGTTAAGGGATGTGCAAACACTCAGAAAGGACTGACAACTAAGCCCAATCCTGTCATCTGATCTGCATACATGAGAGGGTGTGTGATGTCCAATTTATGTTGAAGCTGAGTTACACTGTATGTGAAATTCAGGAGTAAAAAGAGGTAACATAGGATGAACTATCCTGAAGAATTGTAATGTTTAGAGTCTGCACACTTAACCTCTCATTTTTACAATCCCTACCTGAATACTAGATTCATAGAACATGCAAAGGACAAGGCCCCTACCTCAAAGAGTTTAAAATTTATATCTAAAGACCAGATAAAAGCTATGCTAATAAACCAAAAATCGGGGGGGGGGGGGGCCAAGTAAAGTAAAGGAGAGTCTACAGTAAAAAGGCTATTGAATTACTTACTTTCTGCATACACCCTATCATCATCATTTGTGTTACGGTTTTACCTAAATGCCTTAATCAGGGTGGGGCCAATATGGTATTAGGCTCTATTCAAACTTAGATACAATCCTTGCGCTGATGGTTTGACATCTGTTTTGCTTTGTGTGTATGCATGCATGTACACACTCTTTTTTCTATAGTCAACACAGCTTTTTGCAGCAGGGTGGGGAGGAGAGGGATCTGAATGAAATTGGATGTGTGGTTTTAGGAGCAGGGCATGGAAGGTGCTCTTCGCATAACATGCTAAGATGGAAAAAAGGACAGAGGAGTGAGAGAAGGCCATGAAAGGGATATCATTAGTGGAGAAGGTGTCACAGTAAAGAAAGTTAATCACTTAGAATGCAACCACATCAAGTGGCACACCAAGGACCCAGGAGCCAAGTATACATTTGCGACCCCCACCTGGGCAGGGCAGATGTGGACCAGGCCCCACTCCCTAGCTGCCCTGGGGAAGAGGGTCTGTACTTTCACGGCAGGTATGAGGCTGGAGGAGGTGCAAATGTGCTTCCCCTCTCATGCCCTTACCTGGTGTGTGGCACCCATCTCTCCTGCTACAGCAGTCCCACAGCCTGGCCCTGGCTGGAACAGGAAAACCTTACCTCCTGGCCTGGGGCTGGGTCAGCCCTTTGCAATATGCACAGAGAAAGAGGGCTGTAAGGGACACCCATCAGCACCCTCCTGCATCCCCTGCACCCTGTAAAGGGCCAGCCTGGCCCAGTGCACTTCTCCTGCTAGCACTTACTTGCTACTGCTCCAGCTCAGCACCTACTTGGACAAGGTGACCTCAAACTTCCCCCCTGCTTCACTGCCTTGGGGGTTTTTAGGGCTGGCCCTTCAAGTTGAGGGAGGGACACAGGAGATTCTGCACTGCAGGGAGCCTTCTGCATCCCCCCACCTCCTGCGCCTTGTGATGAGACTATCCAGTGCACCCACACAACCCAGTAACTGGGGGCTTGGTCCCACCCCAGTATGCTATTGACCACATCACAATACTTCCCTTGTTTGTCAGACTGGGGAGTGTTGAAGTGCAACCAAGTGGGGGCAGGGAAAAAAACAAAATGTTTTAAGGATCGGGGATTCACCTAAACTAAAATTAAAAATAAGGCTCCACTTCAAAGGAAAGCATGGTACAACTGCAGTGCCCAAAGATGTTTCACAGAAGAGATTGCAGCGCCTGTGTGTGTATCAAGAATGAGTAAATAGAATTCAGTGTATCCCTTTATTTGCTTAAAACCATGTTTAAAGTTTTCTGATCACATCAGAAGGAATTTATAAAGGATCTTTTCCTATGCTAATGCTTTGTTTGTCAAGTTCTGCCTGAGGTATATAATTTGCTGAGCTATGTGCTACTTGGAAACTGGAATTAAAAGTCGGATTTTGACATTCTAGTAACTATTGTGGGTATATGGCTGAAAGATAGGGTATAGAAGATGAGATTCCCGTGTAATACATTTTCAGATGCTGAAAATGCAATTTTTTCCCATACCCATGTTGTCTATTTGGCAAGCTTTCTTTTCTTTTCTCCTGAATGAAAGCACAGTTAAGTTGCCTACTTGCTTGCTGTTTTTTTTTTTTTTTTTTTTTTAAAAGATCAGTTTCTAGAAGTCTGTACCTGATATTGCCAAAATATTCTTGCTTGTATGTCAGCACAGCTCTGTGCCTGGTATTTAATTATTGCTCCTATTACTATTGCTCCTCTATTACTTTAAACATAGCTTTAAGCAAATAAAGGGGTGAACTGAATTCTATTTGTTCATTCCTGATACACACTGAGTTGCTGCAGTCTCTTCTGTGAAATATCTTTGGGTGCTGCAATAATACTGCAGTCAGAATATATTTAAAGGAAAAAAAGACTGTTTTGCACTAAGCACTCGCAAAATGCTCTGTTGAGTGTCCAGACAGAACAGGGTCAGGATTTAACTTTCAAAATTGAAGCTGCTTTGACTCTATCGGCCTGAGAAGGAAAGTCCTCTGAAGTCAAAAGCTGGCTCTTTTGCCACTGTTTGTGCAACTTTAGCGCTTAGGAAAAAAGCTGCTGAATGGAGCCCCCTCAAAACTGATGTCCTGTTTTTATTCACTGAACCAGGAGAGCACAGGCATCTCTACAAGCCCTGCAAATGGGCTCGAGGCAGCTCTGATCTGAAAGTCATCCATGTCTAAGCAGTCAGTCTTCATGTCTATTCGGTCACAGAGCCTATCTGCTCAACCGACACAAGGGTGACAATCACAGTGCTTCTTATTGCTTGGACAGCTGCCCAATGGAAATTGAAATGATACCATGAACTATTTAAAACAGGTCACTAAACAGCCATCACATGGTAACAGCTGTCAATCACTAAAGACGTGGACTGGACCCTAGCTGCAAAAGGCCATAAATAACCCATTCTCAGTCTCTTGAGCAAACCACCCTCCCAACTGCCTCTCATCTGCCATTTCATCACTGAGAAATGTTTTAAAAAGTGAGCCCCATTAAAACAATACAATGTGTTCCTTCTCTTGGCTGTGGGGGAAGTTAAATACTAGGCACAGAGCTGCGCTGACATACATGCAAGATTATTTTGGCAATATCAAGTATAGACTTCTGGAAACTGTTCTTAAAAAAACAAGCAAGCAGGCAACTTAATTTTGCTTGCATTCAAGAGAAAAGAAATGAATGTTTGCCAAATAGACAAAATTGGTATGGGGAAAAAAATTGCATTTTCAGCATCTGAAAAAATGTATTACAAGGGAGCATAGTCTTCTATACCCTCTCTCTCAGCCATATATCCACAATAGTTACTAGAATGTCAAAAATCTGACTTTTAATTCCAGTTTCCAAGTAGCATGTAGCTCAGCAAACCATGTAGATACTTCAGGCAGAAGTTGACAAAGCAATAGCATAGGAAAAAAATCTTTTAATATAAATCCCTTCCTATCCGTTTCTTCAAAACATCGGTTTAGGTCATATTCAGCCTAGTGTACATACAGCTATTTTCATTATTGTGTCTCAGTGGAGAAGTCAGGGGACTAAAAGGTGACCTGAAAAGAAGAGGGGAGAGAGGAAGGATACAAAGAGGAAATGAAATGTCTTGATTTCCACCTTAGGAATCTTGGAGACGTCAAGTCTTGTAATAGTAGTATACCAATCACCTAGCTTTCACTTCTTTGGGGCCTGGGAGGCTCTAATCCTCTAGTTCTCCACTTAGCTGATGTGTCTTTGAGGAAAAATGGTTAGACATATGGTCTGAATTTCAGATGTTTAAACAAAAATGAACAAAAAGCAGAATTTTCCAAATCTGCATAAAATATCAGAAAGAGGGAATAAAATGGTACAAGGGCATTGCTTTCTCTTTTTCAGGGCACCATTAAAAACAAAATATATATTTACAACCCCAAACCACTAAACCTCTTGGCTTTTCCCAATATTGCTGGAGGTCATATTCCTAATCCCCTTGACGGTGACCCTTTAAATATAGTTTTTCATGAGTTAATTACTCTTAGGTGTGGTTGAGAAATTAAAATTCTAGTAGCATTTCATGGGCAATGGGAACAGTTTCTCTTGGCTAATTATAATCCTTTTTAATAATGCAGAGCACAAGAAGAAAACAGGCATCTGATTTGATCTGAAGACAACTGACTTCTTCTACAGGGTGCTGACAAGGAGCTGTATAAAGTGTATTCATACAGTACAGAAGATGACTTTGTATAGATCTTGCTAAAATTAAATGCACCCGCTCTAGGGCACCGTATGTGTTTGAAAACAAAGAGCAGAAACGAAGCAAAAACCTCTTATTAAAACCTATTTGAGAAAGAGTGCTACTTTTGGGAGGGAGAAAGAGAAGCATTTGTGAAGTGTAGACCTCATTAGAGCCGCCATTCCTGGAATCCAGGCAAAACACTTTGCACAATTCACTTGTTGTTTCTACATCTAATTATTTTTTATTTTCTAATAATGCCCTGTGCCACTGGTGAAGAGCTGATTTTTTTCCTTCCATTTAGCACAGCTCCAAAACGCTTACAATAAAAGGTGAGTGCATTTTGGTGCTCTTTAGCTCCAGCTAATTTTATTCTATAACACAATCAATTAGACTTGTGTAGTCCCAATTTTTTTTTCCTCCTTTCCAGCTGTGGAACTTGAATGTCTCTCAAAAGTACTTTCTCCCCTAGCCACAATATTTTTTTAATGTCATAATAAATTGATTGTGGTGGGTTTAAATAGAAAGGAAGAGGAAACAACCAAACAGGCAGCTTCAGAACAAAAATTGGAACATGAAGAGACACTTCAAGCTTTTGCTCTTCTACTGATGAGGCATTCCCTATTTATGAAAAATAAATTAATTCACTGCTTACATTTGCTGTTTGTCTAGCTATGTGTGTTTTCACCAGTAATTAATGGAGAGATGAGAGATTGTAGCACAACAAGCACTGAACAATATGAGTGGATTTTAGGGCTAAGTGAATAGCTTTTCTCCAGAACACATTGTGTTAGGTGGCGGCTGCATCAAGGAGTGGACCACTTCCTCCTCTTTGTGCTGCACTCTTGATGACCTTCTGAGATCAGACTGTCCATCCAAATAGGAATAGAGGGTAGACATGCAGACAGTTAGCAAGGCAGATAGTATAAATGCCTTGCATGCAAAAGGGGACAAATCTCATTTTTAATTATTATAAACAGGATTCTTCACAGAGGCCACTGGCCATAGACAAGGATACATAGTGTTCTGGCTCTCCAGTTCGCAAGCTCATTAAATAAAGACTCAACTCACTGGTTCTCCTTAAACACTGGCCTGGATTATTTAGCTGCGGAAGGGACTGTAGAACTGCTGACAATGCCGCACTTAGTAGTGATGACATCATCTGCTGAACCTTGCCCCATGTCAGGTGATAGTTGACTGGAAATAAAGATAAGCCTCTTACCAACAGTCCTATTTATTTCAGATGTAATATGTTGTATGAAAAGTAAATGACATCTTTGGTAGGAATCAACCAAATGAATCCTTCTGTCTAGAAAAGAACCTGGCAAAGTGAGCACCTGACACCAGCACATTCAAGTTTTCCTGGAAGAAAGGTAGCACAGAGATATTAAAGGAGGTGAAATCCTCCATGCTGTCACATGTAAGCTCTGAGCCAGTGCTTATTTCCTATGGCTGTGTCCACACGAGAGTTTTATTTCGAAACAACAGCCATTGTTTTGAAATAAAACTTGCCATGTCCAAACAATGTTTCATTGTTTCAAAACGACGGGACTCCATCGTTTTGAAATAATGACTGTTGTTTCAAAACCAGTAAACCTTGCACCAAATTGAAATAGCTGTTGTTTTGAAATGGTTGTTTCAAAACAACAGCGTTCAGACACTTTGTTTCGAAACAATGGCTATTTTGATTCCACCATGAGTTGACCTTCTTCCTCCCAGGGTGCTCAGGGGCCAGGAAGTGCCCTGCAGTCTGGTCCCTCATGCTGTCAGGCTGAGCACAACATGAGCATGGCAAGAGCTCGAGGTGCTCAGGTGCAGGGGTCATGCCGGGGATCAGTGTGGTCCCAAGAGGGGACCCTCGCCCTCCTCAGGATCTGGTCCAGGGAGGACATCAGGGCACGGTTCCAGGCTCGCCACAAAAACATGGATGTGTACACAGACATTATGCAGGCCCTGGGACAGGAGGGCTTCGAGTGCATCATGGAGCAGGTGCACTCCAAAGTCAAGGGTCTCCACCAGGACTATGCCCAGGCCAGGGATGCCTGGCAGCTCCCCAGGGCAGCAGCTGCCACCAGCTGCCCCTTCTTTGAGGAGCTCGATGCATCCCTGGGCCAGGAGCCCAGTGGCCTGCCTTCTCGGCTCAGGGACTCTGCCAAGGCCGGCACCACTGCCACAACCCCAGAGCTGGAGGGCCCCCCCCCCCAGAGGGTGAAGAACCCATTGAGGTGGGTGAGAGCAGCCAGCCCAGCACTGCTCCACCAGCAAGCCCGGGGCTCATCCCCGAACGGGAGCACCAGACCTCCAGCCCCAAGGAGGAACTGGAGAAGGAGGAGGCAGCCACCCTGCATAGGACATCGTGCCGGACATCAGGCGTCCCAGTCGGTGAGTGTCCCCCTCCCCCCAGGCAGGGAGGCCCAGGAGTGCAGGGTGAAGGTCTCCCTGCTAACCTGGAGGTTCCTCCTCCAGTGCTTATTCCTCCAGGTTCGCTGGACAACCCGCTCCCATCAGTCTGTGCTGGTGCCCAGTCCCCAGATGGGCTGTGGCACAGAAGAGGGACGGGGAGCTATTGCTGCTGTGAGGGCCACTGAGACGATGGTCCGGGGCTCAGGTCTGGGCTCATCGGGCTCATGGAAAGCGTGTCCCACAACAGGGCAGCACCCTGCAGGCTAGAAGTGGGTCTACCAAGTGCTTGAGGATGGTAGGGGAACTGGGGAGCATACATAGCCATCTCTCTCACAAGCTCTTGGGAGTCACAATGGACAGAGAGGGGAGGTCAGTTCATGCTTTTAGGCGATTGGCTGGCAACACGGCCATCAAGACGGGCCAGTGAGCCGGCCATGTTGCCACACCTCCCATGCTGCCCCTCTCCTAAAATTGAAATAGCAGGTCCACACACAGGGCATGCTATTTCATCTTAAGGGTTTCCCTTATTTTGAAATAAGGTTTTTATTTCAAAATGACTTATTTTGAAATAACACTTTGCGTGTGGACATAGCCTGTGTTTGTAAAGTGACAAGCATGATTGGACCTCAACCTGGCTAAGGCCTCAAGGAGCTAGAGCAATATGTTAAAATGTTATAATGTTATAATAGTATACAATATATAATTCTAATAAATAAATACAATAATATAATTATATTATTGCTCTTATAATAATATAATATAATAATAATAATATATGTTATAATAGTAATACTACGTTCAAATGGAAGCATGCATGGAAATACATACTGCTAGACAAAGTTACTCAAAAATTTAAAGGCAACTTTAATCCACACACCTCACAGAGTTAAATCATGAATTTATAGTTAAAAAGGTGAGCCAATTAGAGACTGAATAATTTGTGATACAACTGATCAAACAGGTCAAAGCAAGGTTATTGCAAGAAATGGCCTTGCCTTTGCAAAGAACATTGGATATTTGCAGGGCTAGTAAAAACTGTGCTACTCAAATTAAAGTGTTAGTAATCAATGACAGAAGCGCATCTCATTAAAAAATAAATACCAAGGCATTTATAAGGATAGACTACCAGACCAAACAAACCACAGATATCAGGGATTTTGCAATAATAATGCAATCACAGTACAAGGAAAGGAGTCCAGTGCAAAGGGAACAATGTTATGCACGTCATAAAAGCTACCATTTTGCAAATTACAATGAAATGGAAAAACAAAATGCTGTTAGTGACTCTCTCATTTTATACAGGGGTTCAGATCAGCCACCCTAATCTCCATTCTAGACATTTCAACTTGTTTGTTTTATTATTAATTGGCTGTCTCAGGTTCATATGTTTTCCTAGCATTTGATTGTTGATTTTAAAAAAAGGGAAGATGTAACAACTGGAATCCTGACACATCATGTGACTGGGGCCAGAAAATTAAGCCTGGTCTTCCCTCATTCATAGGAAAAATAAGTATTCCATAATTAAGATAAATAAATAGCAAAAATGGCCCAGAACTGTGGTTCCAAACATAAAACACGTAAAGGATTTTATCACCACAGCACGGCCAACCAAGAATTAGCTAACATGCAACACAGGCTTTGTGAACAAATTTGCATTGGTAGAGTACCCATGCTCTTAGACTGCAGCATTATCTGAACCAGCCTTGATAAGGCCTGAAGTACTGACCATTCCAGTGACAACACAAAATTGAGGCCCCCTGAGTTTTCCAGTGAGAGAAGAGCAGCAAAATGTATTTGAAAGGGGCTTAGAGTGACCAAAAGTGGAAGTTTTAGTACAACATAGAAATTCTTCATATTTTAGTGCCTGAAATATGAGACACGCATATCCAGACAAAATGTATTCCATCTCACACTACTGTGAAACTTCCACAGACGCATAAGGGAAAGCAACAAAATGGTTATGATAAACACTTTAAAAAGTAAACACATGATGTGTTTAGTTTAGTTTTTAATATTCTATGACCATCTATGGCTCTATCAAGGTATATTCTATACACAGCTTGTTTAATACAGGAACCACAAACACACAGATTAAACACCTAAAATATTTTCCGTAAATATCAGTGGAGGAAATCCTTTTCACAGCTAGATCTGCATCTTGTATCTCTTCCACAAAGAGCAAAACAGGATATAAATCCAACTGTCTACCATGAATGCAGACAGACATGTAGTATCTTGTGCTGCACTTTTTTAAAACAAAAGATTGGATTTTGCATTCTGGTTTACATTAGTTAGCTAAAACTTTACTCTTTTGAAAGCTTTTACTCTTCTGAACCTATTCTCCTAGAACCAGCTGTTTTTCTTCATCACTTCTGTGCTCCAGCAACATCAAGATGCCACTGCTGCCTGGTTTGCCTTTCCACATGCAAACAAGTATTTTCATTTATTTCAGATTAAAGAAAACAAAGAGACACAAAGAGCCCATAGTGACTGACTCCACAAGTGAATTGAACATAAAATGGCAGCTGTTGTAGAGCTGATGGACCAGACCATAAGGTGGGGAGTTCCTTTACATTTAAAGACAAAGTCCACAGAAAACAGAACAGCAGCATCTCTTTTCAATTATGTGACTACACAGAACCCAGTCCAGTTATGGGAATAAAATGAGACACCATAGGATTGCCAGCAACAGCAATATTATTCCTAACTCTCTATATAGCCAAGTGTTATATTTCCATGAAGCAGGCTGTGGATAGCATTTTGCCCTCTGTGGCTTTTTCCCCCTTGGGCTCTGCAATTCAGTCAGAGAAGTCGCCTTTAGAAGCAGAGCAATGAACTGAGACTTCCTTGAAAACTGTGCTTACAGCTATTAAAACTCTAGAAGAAAAAATTGAAAGAGAAGATGAATGAACATACTCCATGCATTATGAATATTGAAGGTAAGGGTGAACTCTTAGAGGAGAATATACATGCCAAATTATAAAAAAAAATGACACTGTCTGGAAATTTAGGCCCCCGAGCTCTCGCTTTATTAAAAGCATTGTTTTACAAACCCAACTTGAGCAGAAACATTTTCATGATTCTTAAAATTTTTTTAAAAAATCATTTTAAAGACAAACATTTAGTTGTGGTGGTTAAATGTGAACATTAGTCTTTAAGTGCCATAGGACTCCTTGTTTGTTTTACTGATGGAAGTGTGTGAAAAGAAAAACTAGTGAAAATGAAGTTGCAAGAGTTAGGATGGGGGACGCACACGTATTTTAGCAAAAGAGACAATGTGGAAGGATCATAATGCGGAAGCAAATTAGAGAATGAATTGACAGAATTAAGCAATAGTTTGGATGCGTGTGGAGTGGTGAGGAGGACAGTAGCGATAGTAACAGATATGTTTCATTTTTCCATTACAGGAGTTTTACATCTTCCCTGAGACAGCTAGTGATGACAAATGTTAGATACAAGACACTAGACTAGCTAGAAGGGGTCAGCAACCTTTGCCAACCCCTGCTCCCCATCTCCTCAGCCATGCTTGTGGCCCTCTCCACCAAAAAAAAAAGTGGCCAACACCTGAAAATTAAGTGGCAGCAACAGTGTGAGGGGGTCCCCACGCAGCCGCCAAAGATGTCCAGAGCAGTTTCTTTCCATGGTATCCCTGGGGACCCCTGCCCCAGCCACCATCAAAAGGAGCTGCCCCTAGGTGGCTTCTTTCAGGCAAGCTGCCGAGAGGAGCCATCTAGAACAGCCTTCGGCAGCAGGAGTGGCATTTTCTACAAGGCTACAGTGCGCCATGCGCTACTCACAGTGGGCTTGCATTCCACTACTGGCACACATGCTGGGGGCTGCTGACTCCTAAATAGATTATAGGTCTGATCCAATATAAAATTCCCCTGTTGAGCTAGCAAGCTTAGACGATAGGAAGGATAGTAGATTTAAAAAGAAAGAAGGACCTACTTCCTACCAGCACCTTGTCAAGCAACAGAGAGAAGAATCGTATTGAGAAATACAATGTAAAAATCTTTTAATTTCTTATGAACTCCTGTATGGCACCATGACAGAGTGCTCCACAAATGCCAGGCAGACAGGCAGGCAAGCGTTTGACAATAGTAGTACCCCTGACATTTTACATGAGGTTTCACGTAACAACATTTGCAGTCAGATTATTTTTCCTATCCAGGCCTGCACATTCAAAAGTGATGAGTGATGTTAAGTGCTTCGGGATTGGTGTCCAACTTGAGATACCTTACATTGGCCTGATTTTCACAGGGCTGATGCTCAGGACCTTCTGAAAATCAGGCCTCTCTCTCTTAAGGTGTCTCAAGTTGAACACCAAAACCAGAGCCATCCAAAGGCACTTGTCAGTTTTGAACATGTAGCTCATAAACTCATCTGTCATTATGAAGATTGTTTATGGGCTACATTTTCAAAAGTGACTGTGACTCCAAGGATCCTTTTGCTAATTTGTCCTCCCAACAGCCCTGTTAGGCAGATAGCTCTTTCCTCACTGAACTTTCAATTTCAAAAAGGGTCGAACTGAGGCAGAGGTGCTTGCCTCAGGCCTCAAAAGGGTGGGATTAGAATTTGATTTTTTTGGTCTCTTAATTTCTCTGCCTCTGGTATTTACCTCTGTTTGGCATGAATGTGGATGTGAGTTGCCTGTAAAGCACACTTATATTGATATCACAGATATTAACAACTTAATGTTTAGGGTGATAAGTTTTTCTTGGATGGGTTTTGAAACCTGTTATCTTTTTTTCTTCTAGTCACTGCCTTCCGTGCTAAGGTCTGCTTGTGGCTGTGACCTGCAGCTAGATCCTGTGTGGGTTTATCATCCTACCAGTGTCAGCAGTAGGAGTCTGCCAAAATTGATCAGAATATCCTTTTAGCCACTTCTCTATACACCCTTGTGGAAGGAACATATGGTTGCTAGTATTCAGCAATAGGGCTCCTCTGTCATTCAAATGTTTTCCTTGAGCTGAAGGCAGCTCTGTAAAATGCAGTTTTGTTATGTTATTGAATCTGTATGGAAGTTATTAATCACTATCAACCATGGAATTAACTCCAGGATTTTGCTCATCTTTGAATTCCTGAAGGTTATTTGTACCACAGAATTGCCTAAAGGCTCCAACTGAGATCAGGGCCCTAGCATGCGACAAACACTTGGAAAGATGTACAATTCTAGCAGGGCCGGCTCTGCTGTGAGGCAAGAGACAGACATGGCTTCAGGTGACAGTTTTTAGGGGTGCCTAGTCCCTCTGAAGATCAGGCTGGCTCCTGCCTCTTCAACTCTTTCCTAGCAGCTCAGGCACTGTTAGTCAGCCTGCAGCTTAAGTCATGTAGGCAGAGTGCACTTTAAATCCCTCTGCAGGCAGATCTTGGCTATTTATGCACTTTGGAAGACCATTTTCAACCTCCATGAATGAGATGGGGGGGTGCCAAATCAAAATTTGGCTTGGGGCACCACAACCACTTAACTGGCCCTGAGTTCTAGAGTTTACCATCTAAATAGACAAGACTAATAACAGGTGTGTGGTGGGGGAGAGGGGAAACGGAAGCACAGAGGGATAAAAGAATTTGCCAATGGTCTCACAGCAGATAAATGGTAAAGCCAAGAATTAAATCCAGGTTTCCTAAACTTCAGTCCAGTGTCCTACCTACTGCCCCATGCTGCCTCTAATCACAGCTATACAACATTTTGTTTCCCACAATAAAAGCTTTGTGCTCTTACTATGCAATCTGGGATTTCTTTTTGTAATATATTAACAAATTCCATTTTGGAATATACTGACTGAAATTGCCCCCCAATTCTATCCACTTGCTAGGACTAGGAGGGTTACAGGAGCAACAGAGCTTGGTAAAATCTCATTCTTTTAGAAGGATGGAGAATCGAATGAGATATATTTTTTAATATTAATACTTAAATAATCATTTACTGCTCCTAGCTTCTACCAGCAGGAACAGCCTCAGATATTAGACTGTGTTATGTTTGTTTGCTGGAAAGGCCTAGGTGCAAGTGACAATGTCAATGTTCTCCCCTGAGCACTAACTGTACTATTAAGGAAACAAACTAACACACCATTTAAAACACAAAAACATATATTTAGGATCCAGACATATACCAATGTGCTGTAGATACCTTGTGAGGCACATTTACATCATCAACTAAGCGTTTTTATTACCACAACACCTCGGGCTCTAGTCATTCACCAGGACCCACTGTGCCAGGTGCCATTCGAACACAAAACCAAAAGAGGGCCCTTGCCCCTGAAGAGGTTAAGCATAAACAAGAGACAATGGCTAGACAAACAGACATGTGCACATACAAGGAAACAAAGGGACACTGGTCAGTCCGATCGGCAGTGATATCGGCACACCACCCACCTAAACATTGTCAAGGGATTTCTATGCTTCACAGCAAAGGAGAGTTTTAAGGAGGAATCTGGAAGAAAATATTGATGTAGCTGTCCAAATGTTTACAGGGAGCTCCTCCCAAGCATGAGCCTTTGGGCAATGCTTCTTGGGACCATTTCTCCAAACCCTTTACTCAGAATTGCAAAATGGTATTTTAATTTGTTTAAAATAAATCAATTTCTAATTATTGTAGAAGAACACAGATCATCCAAACTACACTAGGGCTTTCAATAGATACTTTGGAACAGACTAAATAGCAACAATGGGTAATATCACAAAACAAAAAATATAAGAGGTTGGCTTTTCACGTGACAAGTTTAAATAATGGCAACTTCCATTTTCTGGGCTGCAGAAAAGCAAGTATTTGGTAATTAGACTCTTGCAACTCACAAAGCAGGGATGAGGGGAGAAATTACACTTTATTTTTGGCAGATCAAGTGACACCAAAAAAAGAAAGGGGGCGGGAGGACTCTGGAGAGTGGTGCTTGGGGCCAGAGCTGCATGGAAAGGATTTGTATGCAATGGGAATAAATCTGTAAAAATGTGTAAGTGGAACTGCAGAAGGAAATCTGCAGCCGCCTGAGCCAGGCGGATGAATGGCAGAGAGAATGGAGGCTATTTGAATACTGATGTGGCCCTCACTTTCTTCCATTTCCATTAATGACATGCTCATCAAGGGCAAACAATGGGACCGGCTGCCTGCGCCTGTCACACTGTGTGGGTGCTGGGAATGCCAGGCTGTCATCCTGGGGCTGCATTTAGAGACCTGCACGCTAATAAGAAGTGCTCTGTGCCGTCAATGCAGACAGGTGCTTCCGAGACTGGGACATGCTCCATTCCCTTCCCCTGAAACCCTCTTTTCCCAGCCCCCTGACAGACACCATGAAATGCACAAATTAACAGCCCCATCATGTTGGGCTGCTGCTGCCTGCGGTGAAAGCAGAAAATCAAGTTGTCACCCAGGGTGCAGTGATAAAGCCACAGCCTCATTTCTCTGTTGGTGCCCTATAATAGCAAATGCCAGACAGCTGGATGGATGGGAGGTTTTAGATTAGGGCCCTGATGCACTTTGGCCAGGGAATTAGCAGTTGCTGTTTCCATGTGGATTATTCGTGCGCAAAGCAAACATCTGGAGAAAGCAAAGGCTCCAGATAAGGCATTCCCTGCTCCTTTCTCCCTAACTTAACAGAAAATACAATCCAGAAAGTCAGAAATCTCACGGTGTCTAAAAAAAAAAAAACCTAAAGAGTCCAATTCCCCTTTAGTGACTTTCCCAGTAAGGACACAAGGCTGGACAAAGGTTAACAGACATGCAGCTGTAGAGAGCAAGACTCTCAAGGTACTATGAACTCCCAGAAAAAAGATGCCGGGGTAGAATGTGAGGAGATCACTTGTCTGGAAAGGGTAGCATTTTTCCTCCCATCAAACATTCCAAAGGCTATCGCTTTCTATAGCAGTGTTCCTCTCTGCAGCCATCCTGAACCCAATTCAGATGCGGGCTTAGCCCAGTTTTGTGGGTCTGTAACTCCTCCAGAGGTGAAAACTGATAGCCAGGGTCAGGAATCAACAGTGGGACCAAAGCTGACTGAAAACTTCACCACCACCCAAGGGCAGCACAAAGACACCTGTTTATAGCTTGAAACGGAACCCACACTGGCAACACTCGTTCATAAAGAAAGTGATACGGAAATAGAGCAGCCATGTAAACATTTGCCCCACGGTATGTGCCATGCCTGAGATAAGATAATGGCGGGGCCTAAGCCCTTCAGACTCCAAGGAGTTTAATGACATAATGGCCTGAGAACTTCAACATAAAACAGGAAGAGCAACTAACGAAACTTACAACATAAAACCCCCCTCCTGTCATTTTTATAGTAATAGTAAAACACTTTATTGAATTTATGAGCTACATAATGACTATGAAGAATGTAACTTGAATTAGAACCAACTCAGAAATATAATATCAACTATAAACCCTTTTCTATTACCCCATCCTTTTATCGTCATCTTCTTTCTCTTTTTAAGCCATGGAATATTGCCTTCTTTAAAATTTAGTCCAGGATCCAGCTCCCAACTTCTTAATAAATCACCCCAACTGTTAGTGTCTGAAATGGATCAGGGAACAAAAACATAGGCACAGCTCACAACCAAATTTTATATTTCAATTTAAAAGATCCTTTATGAAAAAAAAATACAAACAGCATTTTTGGGAGTAAAGCGGAGGGAGTGGGAATATTCTGCAAGTATTTTGTACAGTTACGCAGAGGTGCACAACACAGAATTACCTGAAGGTTCAAAAAACAAAATGCAAGCTTTTTATAGAAGTTTGTAAAAAACAAAAACAACAAACAACAACAACAAACCACTTTAAAAAGAGAATCAGTCAATTTAGAACCAGGCACATTAATAGGATTTCAAAGCTTTCTTCCTCTCTGGAGCCCTTTCAGTTCCAGGATTCTGATCTGAACTATAAAATCTGTACAAATCCAGGGAAAACATTGAGGGACTGTTTATATCCAGATCCATTATTTCTGTGACTAAGTTTGTAAATGAATGATTGTGGGGGAGGGCAAGTACATAACATAGCTAAAGCAGCATGTTTTACTGTGTTTTCTGATTCCATTTTGCTCCTTTAGTCTCTTCATTCCCTGAGGATTTTTCTGAAGGGGCAATAAAATAAAATGGGTGAAACAAAGCCATAAGCCGGTTAAGTCTGAAAGACATGTCATCTCATCTAAAAAGAAGAAACGGACCATTTCCATGCCTAGGGCTGACAGCAATGCTTGAGTTGGCAATACAGCTATTCCATTTGATTTATAGAATAATGGGGTGACAAATGATGACAAAAATAAACTTTTACTGCACTGAACTGCTCCTTTATTTATGAAATTTGGCCAAGTAGTGAAATCTTTTATCTGCAAGTTGTAACATGGAGTGGAAACGAGCGATTATGGCGTGGTAATAGTAATCCAGTGATGGAGGCCGAGTCAGTTGGAAATGGATTGAGGTAAAATAACTACCGCACCATGATAAATGTGAACAGCGCTTTGCTGACAGATGATCTAACAGGTGTTCATAACAACTATATAAGAGGATTTATTTATGACTAGCCACAGCCGCAGCTCTGTAAATCAACTCCAGCAGCTGCACACCACTGAAACCAAGTCCCTGATGGAGGAACAGTGCAAGAACCCAACGAACACAATTCACTCCAGAATCTTAATCATCAAATAACGGGGTTTTAGGCAATTACACCACAGTGCAGAAATCAGAATTACTTTCAATTACACAAAGCTGAGCCGCCAGCTAACTTTGCCCAAAAACATACTTGATTGGGCCTGCTGCACAAGCAACTGAGCAAAACAAGGATTCGTTAAGGAACAGCGTCTTAAAGGTGGAACTTTGATCTGATTCAGGGAAGCCACTAGGTCACTATTATTGAAGTTTTCAATCAAGGCATCTCTAATGAGAAAAAGTGAACTCTTGTGGCCAGATTCTGATCTGACACTATGTTTGCATTAGTGTAATTTCATTGATTTCAGTGCAGGTGACTCCCAATTTGTACAAGTATAAAGAGGAGCAGAATTAGGCCTCACCCAATTTCTTCTAGACCTCCTGATTTACATACATTCTTAGCTTTATTTTTTTTAAACTATAAGGTTATCAGAACTGTTGACTGCATATGTTGTATTCTGTCATAAGTAGTAGGTGATCCGGTATGAGAGATGAGACTACAGTAGAGGTGAAGCAATGTAGATTAAAGGTTATGGTGAGTGCACGCACTGTTGGAGAAGTAATTATGGAAAAGAGATTAATTCAAAAATTGCTCTTATGCTAGAACTGGGCATATAATTCACAACAAATAACTCATTCAATGAATTTCCTATCTTTTTCTGTTTGTGAATTGTTCACATATTATATATTAGATTTATGTCTTATGCCATTGGGTTTCCAGTCAGAGATCAAGTGTATTGTGTGGTGACTGTTGGTATATTAGACATTCATTGTGCATGTCTATGTGCATGTGTGACCGTGTAAGCATGCACACACACTTCTAAGACATTGGCAGAAATGAAAGAGGTTATCTACACAATGGCAACATTTTTATATACCTCTACTAGTGCACCAAGATACAAGCATGGAAAACGCTATAGAGCAAATATGCAAAATTAGGGACAATTTTAAATAGTAAACTACAGGCTCAGTGGGATTTATTTGTTTTGTTTTGCAGAAATAACACCATCTATAAAGTGAGGAAAATCCATTCAGACTGAGGGCCATGGTAATTCTAAAATGTAGAGGTACTACACAATGCCATTTAACTACATTTAAGGAAAAATTCACATTTTTAAAATTTTAGGCCAAAACCAGCTTTCCCTGTTATAGAACTGAAATCTAACTATTTATGCTGGGGGTCATAAGAAAATCACCACAGTTTTAAAAAAAAATTTTAAAAGGATAGTTATCTAAATAAAACGAGGGTTGCAATGTCTGCAGTTAACAGAGAATTATGGGTACAGCATCAAATTCTAAGTTAATGTCTTCAATTATTTAAACTGCAGACCCCAAACGCAACAAACAATATTAATATGGCATGAATGATCACAAGAGTAATCCCATCCTCTTCTTCCCAAACTCAGTTCTACAGATTTCCTACCAAGGAAATAAAAACAGAATACTGTCCATGCACCAATACAATTTCCTTCTTGTTTCACTTACCTCCTGATTTTAGCTTTTCATCACCCTAACATTTCTGTATGTTTTCTCTCACTCTGTCCTCTCCTTGTCTTTCTTTAAACTACAGCACTGTTGTTCATCTTTCATATTCATCTTTTATAGGTATCCCTGTTGTTCGGCCACTTTCCCTAACTCCATAGCTTTCATCTCATGTGTTTCTTTTACTTCCCCTAATTCTCAACCATCTATGCCCCTTGTAGGGCAAACAACAGACTTTGTGATGGTATAACAATAATGGGCAATAGGCCCCCTCCCCTAAAGACATTTCCACTCTGCCAGACTATGTAGTAAACAAGTAGTTATCTAGGTGTTAAATTGTAGGATAAAGTTGATGGGAATCAAACACCCCAGCAGACAGTCTATGTGACTAGGAGAGGGCCTGATCACCCTTCCTTGTAAGTAATGGGCTATAACAATAGCTTGTTTCCTTGACTTCACTGGACTTCACCGGACTTCACCATAGGACCTTGAAGGGTGCCTCCGAGGACATCACTCCCCTGCTGAAGCCTGCGGTCCTGAAGTGGGGTTCCCGACTGCTGATTGGGTTGTAAGCCTGTCTATATTACTTTGTGTTTAACTCTGGGTATATCATTTTGTCTGCGTGTTTAGTTAAGTAATCTATTAGTTAATAAAAGACTATTTCCTGCTGTGTACATCTCGTTGGTTGTTGCTACTGAAATCCCGGACCTGAAACCCACTTGGTAGTGGGGAACACCCCTTCATTGATTTCCCTTCATCAGAATCCCCCTTTCCTTCTCTTCAGCTTCCCCATTGTCCTTTCTCAGGGTATGTCTCCACTGATGGCAGCAAAATCGCTGCTGTCAGCTTGGTGTTCTGGGAGCAGTTTGCAGCAAGTCTGAACTCACTGTGCCGCTCCCGGAAGATGGCCCCAGAAGTTCTGGTGGTCAGGGGGCGAAGGGGAAAGCTGGCTGCAAGGCGTTTGCAGTCACCTTTTCCCTGATGTGTACAGGCAGCTAAGAAAGTTACTGCCAGTTACGCAAGGAATTTTATGTTCCTTGCACAAGTGGTAGTTGACTGCTGCCAAGAAACAGCCAAGGATAGACTAGAGCTCAGTAAAGTCCACCCTCTTTTATTCATTTATTTTCTCCTTATTCTTAAGATCCCTTCTCAGTGCGCTATTTCACGTTCTCCTTTATCTGGGAATTTCTCTTCCTTCTTTGAAGTGTATCCCTTTTCCCCACACAAAAGAGCTGCCCTGAGGGTGGTAAAGTGCTTGAATTTCTCATAGCTGAAGTTGCTTCCCGTTATGTCATTAATCTCCCTTGAATGTTGTTGCTGCTGCTACAAGGCATGGTGTGTCCAGGGGGATGAGGATCTGGAGATAATCTTCATGCCATTGAGTTGGTTCCTTCATCATATTGCTCTCCTCATAAACAGAGCCTGCTCTGGCAGCTCCGTGGAGCTGACAGATGCAGCAAGTAGCAGACAGTTGGGATGAACTTGTGGCAGACCTACTGATGCTGGTAGCAGGCTGGATCTCTGTATCTTCCAACAAAAGTGCTTCATCATGCAGCAACTAGGTTCTGTAAACTCTCTTAATTATGCCAATTGCTCTCATCCCATCACTCTTTTTGTTAGTAAGACAGGGAAAAATAATGTTAATGACACTTTAAGGTCCCCAGTATGGCAGGGAATGCAAATAAGTCATGTCTCATATGGTTCTTCTGAAGTTCAGTAGCCTTCATCAGGAAGGAGGGTTGCTATTGTGATGTCCAGGGGCAGGGGGCAGTACGGTTTCCCTCTCCTTTGCTGAAAGCAGGGGGAGAAAATCCCATCCTATCCCTGGCTCAGGCAAACAGTACTCCCTTCTATAATCCCCTCTCCCCTTTTCCTAGGCAAATATGGTGAGAAATTCCTTTCAGCCAGCAATGTCACAGTAGGGCTGATTCATTTTCCTCAACTGCTGGTTTGGGTGAAAGATCTGCATCAGGTTCCCTGTGCCTGGCCTGTTGCTCCTAAGAGTTGGCAGTGCCAGGGAACAGGCCAGGTTTCTTAATTCTGCTGCTGACTCAGGCCTTTCACACCGCTGCCCACCTGTGTCCTGGCTTCCAAGGTCCACCTACTGCACTAGGTGAGGCAATTACCCAAGTCTTAGGAAAGGGGGAAGCTTCCATTATCTTGAGGTGGGAGTCACGGCAGCAGGCTCCCAAGCTACCTGGACTGCAAAGCAATGCCATTAGGGACACACGGGATAGGCAGCTACTGCCACTGCACAGTCAAGTGGTTTGAAGCCAGGAGCTGCAGCTACAGAACTCCGCAGGAAACACTGCTTCCAGCACAAAGAGAGAAAAGTGTTACTGTTCGCCGATGCTGCCCGAATGGCCTACCGCTGCTCCTTCACACAGCCACTACACTTCTCCTTACCCTGTGATTTGTGCAGCCCATCTTCCAGGGCCTGACCCAAAACTACTATTGGTACATTGCAAACACTGCTGATTTCTTCCTCTCAGGCGGGTTCAGCCATGTCTGGAGCCAGCCTTGCAATGAGGCCAGAATAGGGGTGCCTCCTTCAAGCTGGCTGTTTTTGTTTGTTTATATTTTAGGTAGCTGTCCAGGGAAACCTGCATGTCCTCTCAGGACTGTAAAAGTCCTGGCTTTGTCAGCAGAGTCACCCTTCAAGCTGCTGAGGGGTAGGAGTGGGGGAGCCCCTTTCTCCTTCCTGGCCTCTCGGCAGTTCCCCAAGCAGAAGTCTTAGTTTCTGCTGTTGCCTTCCACATGCCCAAGCATCTGGGGCAGCAAAAAGAGCCAAGAGCAGCAGTGCCACAGCATGCTGCCGCTCACCATGGTGGCAGCTGCCTCCGTTCAGCAAAGCCCTGCTCCACCTCCCCTCACCCAGGGCTGTGCTGCTTTTTGTACTTCAGGGGGTGGCAATCCTAGGCTGGAAATCCTGCCCCCACTCTAATTTCAGATCTGCCTAGAGGAAAACTCCCTCTCTGACCAGCTGTTGTCCCCACCCCACTTCCTGGGGAAGAGCTGCCCATCAGAGTCACAGCGGGAAAGAGGTAGCGCTCTCTCCCCCCCGTCCTGCCCCATAGGGACCTCACATGGACATTACTCTCATGGGAGGAAAGAGAGAGTTTGGTGACTCGGGACTATTGGAAAGGCTCCAGAATTACCAGCTGAAACTTGGCTATTTCTTATCTGATGATGAGTAACCATAACCTTTAGCGGGTGGACATATCAGTGGGCTGTAGGCCAGATCGTACTGGGTTCCCTACCTGGATTGCTCAGAATGTCACCACCTCAATTTCTTCAAACTGAGGTGAAGGGGTGTTTCATGCAATTACAGGAACTGGTTACCAGAACAAGGCAAGAGCCCATTTTCATGGTTTATATCAGGATCAGGAATAAAGAAAAGCACAGCTCCTGCACCAAACAATTTATCAGTTAATGAAACACAAATTTTTGCAAATAATGGAGGGGGGGAACAACAGAAGCATCACTCCTATCACCCACCTATTGAACCTAGTCTAACACCAAGACCAGAGGTCTGCAATCTGCATCTCTGGAGCCGCATTCAGCTCTTTGAATGCCTCCTTGTGGCTTTTGGGCTCCAGCATCCCCCACCATGCTACTGGTGCCCGCTTCTGGTTCCGGGTACCCCCCCAACCGGGGACCCTACTGCGGGCACCCTGGCCCAGCTTCCCACATCAGGAGGCTATGCCCATAGCAGCTCTCAAAGTACTTGGTTACTGAAAGGTTTTTTTAAAATGACTCTTCTTATCTTTTGGGTTGCCGACCCCTGACCTAGACTAAGTACTTGGAGGCAAAGAACTAGTTTACTTGTCTGTACATTGCTTAACACAAGGGGGCTCCATCCTTGATTAGCATCCATAAGTGCTACAGTAATGCAAATTAACAATAATAATGCAGTCACATAAGCTGCTGTGTGCAAAATTACATAGTCCTGAATCTGAGACATGCGAAGAAATGTCTAGTAGCAGTTACTGAAGACAAGACACAGGACCCCTTACTTGACAATAACAGGGTATCTTGAGCCTAGGAAATGTTCCATCCTATCCCCAATAATCATTATTTAGCTTACAGGGTTTATATGTACTCATGAGGGTTTATAGTACTTACATAATTGTCAGCATCTCACCTGTGCACATGCGAATGGTATCGTCTGTATCAATGGGTTATAATTTTTTTTTTCATTAAACTAAGCTCTTGGTTTCTGCTAAGTTGTGGCAATGGAATACCACAGGTTAATTATTTTTAATCACATTTAAATTTGTTGATTCCAATTTTAATGCATGTCCTCTTCTTCCTGTGTTAGGAGAAACAGTAAATTGGGCATTCCTAATTACCGTCTCTATAATCCATTATTTCACATACCTGGCTTACTTCCTTCTTTAAGCTCCTCCAGGTTTTTCGATCTCTCCTCTTAGATATCTCCTTATACCTCTGATTATTTTGTTGAAGATAGTTGATCAGTATTAAAACAGTATTGCAGGAAAAGACATACCATCAATTTATATAACAGCATTATAATATTCTCAGTATTATTGCTATCCCATTCTGTATACATCCTAACATTGTTTGCTTTTATGAGAATTTTGACAGCCAGTTGAATGTCTTGCCCTAGCTGATCATCACCTTTTCTGATCATAATTAGCTACCACCATTCCTAATATGGATCTTTGGGGCACACCCACTGTTTGCCATGTTAAAAATAGTGTATTTATTCTCCTTAAAGCAAAGTCACCAAGTGATAGCCATGCAGACTCAGCCAGACCACAATATTGCTTTTGTAGAAGGGTAATTTAGTGGCTTGCATCTTTCATGGTAATGAGACCACCAAAGTAAACCATTGTTACAAGACATTCTTTGCTCAGTTTACTTCCCTCGCTGGGCCATAGCTTTTATCCTCAAGGAAATCTTCACCCCACCCCTTTGTTCTCAGTTACATCTAGTTCTCGCATAGCAAGGGTATTTTTATACTCTCTTTGCTGCCAGGCTGCAAACTCTGTCTGCCACAGGGCTTGGTAAGGAACTCAACAAATCCATCCCCTACCCTTGTCTCTCATACACAAACCTTCCTCCCTTCCATCTAATGGTTCCTAATCCTTCCACTTGTGTGTCTTCCTCCCAGCCAGTTTCACCAGCTTCCTCTCCTGTTCAATCTCCCCCAAAGTTTATTCCTTCTGAAGTCTCTATCTCATTCTGTTCTCTAACAAGCTTTCTAAGCAGACAAGATTTGCTTTCCTGCTTGTTTCTAGTACTGTTCTTGCTCCCCCTTCCCAACAAGCTGTAACATTTAGAATTCCTTTGTTCTAAGACAGGGGTCAGCAACCTGAAAGATAAGAAGAGCCATTTGAAAAACTCCCTTCAAAAACCAAGTATTTTGAGAGCTGCAATGGGTGTAGCCTCCTTCTGGGCAGGGTCATGCTGGCTGTGGGGCCCCAGTGGAGGGAGATGGGCCTGGAACCAAGAGCAGGCCTCCTGCAGGGTCCTCCAGTGGCAGGGGTAGCCTAGAGTTGCAAGAGGGCAGCCAAAGAGCTGCATGCAGCTTCAGAACCACAGGTTGCAGACTCCTGTTAAGATGAGACAGCACTTCCTTTTGCAGTTGTTTTCTCAATCAACCAACTTCTGGTCCATGAGAAACTTTACTTTTGAACCTCAAAACTTATGGTTTCCTTAATAGTCTCTGCATCATCTTTCAGAAGAGTCACTGACTCAATATCTTATAGTTTATCACAGAATTAGCATGGAAAGAAACTCCCTGCACAGCTTTGTTTCCATGTTGTTTGTACGGGCACCCAGCTGTAGCCCAGCTCTGACAGATGCACAAGGACATATCTGACCCACTGCAGTGACACACTTTCCTTAATAGATCCGACTGTGCCTGATCATTCATGTTGCCTAATGTTTTCAAAAGTAACTTTTCTAAAGTTACAGTGGGAGGCTGAATGTCACCATCATTCATCTTCATAGAGTTGGGGAACAGAGATGGGGGAAGAGATGTTAACAGTGACAAATGTGCATTGGTTAACATTAAATCAGCCATGACAGAGCAGTGGTAGATGTTACCAGCATCCAGACCAATCTGGTCAGAACTCCTCTCAGATGTGGTATGGGAAGTATCCATACCTTGGCACAACTGATTAGGATCCCATGTGTACTAACTTGTGATGGAAGTTTTTAATTTTTTTTTAGGCAGGGAAACAATCCATCTTACAGATGCTTCTAATGAGTATATGGGTTGTTTGATTAGATGGCACGTACTTGATGGCCGTCAGTGCTGAACTGTTCCTCTAGAAATGGAGGTTACTTACTGTAAGTGGAATTTCTTCAAAATGTGTGGTCCCAGTCTGTGTTCTGGCCTGGCCCAAGGGTTTTTGGCACCCTAGGCAAACTATGACTTTGTCTCCTCAAATATAGAAAAAAAAGTGAGAAAGCCAATGCACATATGAATAAATTTATTTTAAATACAGAAAAAATTCACTTCCAGTTAATTTGGAGTCCTAGGCAACTGCCTAGTTTGCATATATGGTCAGGCTAGCCCTGCCAGTGTTCCACACATGGGTACCTATGCACGTTGCACCTGAGACCGGAAATTCTTGCAAGTCATGTCTGTTAGTTCATGCCTGTGCCTTGGATTTCCTGGTGTTTATAACTGGGTGTTTAAGGGAAGGTGCAGATGGATCACATCCCCAGTTCCTTCTCTACTGTGAATACACTCATGAACTGAAGCACAGGGGAAGGAGAGTGGATAGTAATCACACATCTTGATCCCACCCCAGGATATTCAAGACATATAAAGTGACCTCCATTTCTTCTTCGAGTGATGGTTCCCAGAGGATATTCAATACAGGGGTGTCTGGTAAGCAGTACTCAAACAGGAGGGAGAGGCAAGGATACAGGGGACAGATATCTGTAACACTACAATTTCAAATGCTGCCTTAGCAGAAGCTTGGACTGAAATGTAATTGTTCATGATGGTGTGGATGGAACTCCAGGTTGCTGCTTTACAGATGCCCACTATATCAGAGAGTTTGAGGACTGTGGCCAGTGTACAGGATGGTCTCCCAGTATGATCTGACGGTGGTCTCATGGCTCTCTCCAAGAGGGCTTCCTCATTCAGAGCTTTAATTACACTTGGGTCCAGGGTAGGAAGGAGGTAGAGATATTACACTTGCTAGAGATGTGCATCTCAAAGGCAGCACTGATAGTTGCAACCTACTGAGAAGGAGCAGGGGAGGAAAGAGGATTTTAAATCCTGGAATTCAGGGCATAGGGCTAGTCCTGAACAAGTAGATGGACAGGGTCTCCAAAGATGGGAAAACTAAGCTATGCAAAATATAAAACACTGTAAAAACACAAACAATATACAATTAAATTTACAGAGAAGATGATGATGGTGCAAAGGTAATTCCACAGAGGATTCTAACTCAGGCCACATGATGGTAAGAAGGAACTAGCAAGCTGGTTGTTCAGCATCTCCCCAGGAGAGCCAGGGTTCAGTTGAAGATCAACGGACACTGTTTGCAAGATTTTGTGGTTTCAGGTGGATGGTGTACCTGTGTATTTTTGTGTGGAATACACAGCACTCAAAGAAGAACCTGCACATGTACCATAAGTCATTTCCCAAAAAAATTTGCAAGTGGGGAGATCGGATAAGCAATAACTAGTTAAATCCTGTGGTGCACAGTCTTTGAAAGAGAGTCAGATAAACTTGTTTAAATTTCAGACCGCTGGTGGAGTCAATGTTTTTCTTCCTTCCTTCCAAATGAGGCTGTAGCTCAGTGGCTCCTAAATATGGCCCATGGGTTTCTCAAAGTGGTCTGTCACTTCTCTCCCACTAGCTGCAGAAAGGAATCATGGCCGATAGGCCCCGGTGGAGGCACAGGGCTACAGGACACATGTGGTTTCCCTGCTGTAGACAAGAGAGGCAGGAGAGCCTCCTCGCTGAACTCTTTCTGTATAGCTGCAGGAGGGGAGGTGGATTGGGAGAGTCTGCTCGTAGAGATTAGTGGCCCTTCAGGGTTGTAAAAATAATATCTGTGGCCGTCAGGCCAAAAAAGGTTGAGGACCACTACTGTAGCTAAAAGGAGGAGGATTCTTTTCTCTCCTGAATTTGAGGATGAATACTAGAGAAGACAGCAGGGTGCACAGCAAATCTTGAGCTTTGGGTTGCTCACACATTTTTATGTATCAGTAACCACTGCCAATTTGCATACCTTTAGTATATCTGGAGCCGTGTTGAATAATCACAGAGGAAAAGGATATGGGCAGCGGCATACTCCTTCCAAAATTAGATTCTTAAAACTACCTAGGTTGGACATAACTGAAATAATCAATGTTAATAAAACTGTAGTTAAATTCATTGTTCACCTTTTTCCTACTCAGGATCACGGTAGTAAAGTTTGAGCTGCACTTTTTCATTGGCTAAATGAAGATGAGTTCCAGAGTAGCCGCCATGTTAGTTTGTATATAGCAAAAACAACAAAAGCCTTGAGGCACCTTAAAGATTAACAAATTTCTTCAGGCATAAGCTTTTGTGGGCTGCAACCCACTTCTGGGTTGGAGCCCACAAAAGCTTATGCTTGAAGAAATTTGTTAGTCTTTAAGGTGCCACAGGACTCTTGTTATTTTTGCTAAATGAAGATAGTTTGCCAGATTTAGTTATAGTTGTTCCCTTCATATTTTAAGGCAAACTATTATATATAGCACATCAACACTGGAAAACTACACATCCTCAATCCTTTCTTTTAGCAGTCTTATCCAGTCTCTGAAACCTACACACTTTGTCTGTACCTCACTGCTACCCTCTGTGATTGTATGTTTGACTGTCTTAGGCAGCAGATAATGTTACATATGCGCTCTGTTATACACATACAAAAGGAACGAAATTCAGAATTAGACAGTGGGAGTGAATGGTTAAGTCATATCCTTATTAAATTAATAGTTTTGTATATTAACAATACAAAAAATGAAACTTGCACTGACTAGTCCTCATCTGTTTCAAATGTAATAAGCTACAATTTCCACCCCCAATTTTGAAAAATATGGAAAATAACCAAAATTATAGAAAGTAATAGACTTTCATACTAACTGGCTGTCTTTCAAAATATATATTTAAACTTAGCTTACAGTATAGAGGAAATGCTCAAAGAGGTTACATTTTAATGCACCCAAAGTATTTTAAAATGTAAACATTTGTCCTACACAAAACATCTTACCCCAAATTACCAAATGAGACAGTCAAATTAAGAAGAAAGTCATTTGGATTGGTAAAAAAATTCAACTTACAAAGCCCTGAAAAATAGAGTTAAATAAGGGAAATGCCAAAGATCTTTAATTATAGTGGTGCTTCTGAGTGTCACTATTATGAGTGTATACAGTACTCTTGAGTAAGGTATAATCTGTTTGAGTTATATAGCAATAATACTCTCTCCTTTGATTTATACAGTATTCCCTTAGCAGTGCAACCAAACTTTCCTATGTGCTCTGTTCACTGCAACTGTATATTAGGCTGAAAATTTCACCAGGTCTCCCAGTTTGTCCTCTCTTTCTGACTGTTTTTACCATAGCATGTTCTCAGTTTTACTTTTGGCATCAAGAATCAGTCATCTACATTGAACTGTGCAGTACTACATTTTCTTTATTGAGATATCCTATTTCCTACTGTAATTTTTCCTGTGTATGAATTCAAGAGACAAGAATAATGATTTTCATGGCAGATTAGGATAATCGTATTCCAGAAAAGTCTTCTTGCAAGATAAGTTCTTTAGAAGAAATCGTTCCTAACCTGTTCTGTAACTATGCTCTTTGAGGTGTGTGGCAGAAGTCCATTTCACTTCAGGTGTTTGCATGTCCAGTGCACTGTTGTCAGTTTTTTTTAATACAGTGGTACTTGTCAGGGCACCACATGTGCCTCTGCATGCTGTTGGGCAGTGGTATCAAAGGGTGGAAACTGCCCAGACCCCTCTTAGCTCTACCGACAGACTGTTATAGAGGGAAAAGAGGTTGGGTTGTGGAATGAACATGGGCAACATCTTGAAGAACAGCAATTATGGAGCAGGTTACTAACTGCTTGCCGAAGCTATATCAGTCAAGCATATGCAAGAGGATATCCAATATGAGAGCCTGTGAGAAGATAAGGGGAGCCCCTTGATCCCATCTGCAGCTGCCACAAGCAATTGGGAGGGTGATCTAAACTGTTTGGTTCTGCCCAAATAAACACTAATGCTTGCTTGACATCCAAACCTTTGAGTCTGTAGAAAGAAACAAGGCAGGGATGCTACTTGATCAAAATGCAAGTGAGAAACTATTTTTGTAAGAAACTTTGGATGGGGAAGTGTATAAACCATGACCTTGAAGACCATGTAAGGAGGGACAGATACCAGAGTGCATAATTCTTTGAAGAAGTGATTGCCACCAAAAAGATCACCTTAACTGAAAGATGCAGTTAGTGACAAGTAAGGATTTATTAGTCTTGAATCAAGGCTCAAGTCCTAAGCAGGAATATGATCATCTACCCGAGAGTACCACCTTTGCAGACCCTTCAAAAACCTTATTGATAGATAGAATTGGAAAAAAGAGAACAGTTATCAACTGGAGGGAGGAAGAGTGAAATAGCTGCCAGATCTGTTTTAGTTATTACAGATGGTTCAGAATCTGATTTATGTTTTGAAGAGCTAACTGAGGGAAACCCATTTTTGCTAAGACCATGTGGAAAATGTCTTCTATTTTGCCAAGTAAGGTAAATATACCTAGTGGATAGTTTTCTATTTTAAAAATGACGTCATGAACTCCTTTTGAATAAACTTCTCATCTTTTGGGTTGCCAACCCTCGGTTTAGCAATCTTCCATGTTCTTCACACCCAGAAAGCGAGAGGCTCCTCCTAGCCTGTTCACATAGCAATGGCTGCTGTATTGTCTGTGTAGCATATGGGAAAGGAGGGTCGACACATCGGATGAATGATTCTCAGTTCCTTTACACTTATATGCAGAATTAAATCCTGTGTAGATCATAAACCTTGTGTCTGTAGCGAACTCATGGAACTTGTATCTTTAGGGAACCCCCCTAGCACAGGGCAGAAGCATCTGAACTAGGTTTAAAGCTGGTTAAGGGAGAACAAATAGACCCCCTCCCCCCTCAACACACACTTGAAACATTTCCCCATCAATCCAGAGAGGCCAATATGTGAGCGCACACATGCACCACCACATCTAGAGGATGACGAGCTAGTGAGTACATTGAAGGGAGGCATCCTTGCAATTTCCTGAGATGGGGCCTGGCAGGCTTGATTACTTAATTGCATGAGGTCTTATGCTCCAAATGCCTGAAGCAATATCATACTGTCATGGTAGGATCAGCCTTCATGTCTAAAGGAATGTCCAACATTGTCTGAAATCTTGACCATGGAAGAAAAACCTTGGCTTCTGCAGAGTCCAGGACTTCTATAACCTATGTTTAGTACAGAAGATGGCACAGGCTTCTTAGTATTGATATGCAGCCCTAGCACATTGAAGGTGGATGAGAAAAGAGTTGCTGAACTGACCTCTCATCAGCCAATTGTCTAGGTAGAAACGTGTACTTGTGACTTCCTGAGGTACCTTTCTACCATTTCATGCACTTCGATTAACAGCCACGTGGAAACATGCATTTTGCAAGTCAAAGACAGTATACTGGTCTCTGGGATCCAGGAAGGAAATAAAAGCTAGCATGACCATGCAAAACTTTTATATTCTTTAGATGTTAGTATAGATCTATACCTGCTCAACAAAGTCTGAGACCTGCTGTCACTTTTGGGATTTGGAAACAATAAAATGTGTCTGAGGAACTTCCTCTATGGCTCTCAAGTAAAAAGAGTGAACCTCTCAAAGAGGAACTTCCTTGTAAGATTGATCTCTAAAAAGGGACAAAGAAAGGGGGATAGAAATAAATTGATGGGTGTATTCCACTTCCACCATGCTTAAGACACACTGGTCTGTAGTGAAGTGGAACCAAGCACGTAGGCAGTGAGATACATAGATGGCAAAAAGAGGTGAATCAGAGGCAGGCATTGCAGAGGCTGGTATGGTGTCCTCAACCACTGCATCAGAATGTCTGTTCCCAGGCTGTCTAAATGAATTAGGAGCTGCTGTAGAAGGTGGGCAATGGACTTGTCTGTTTTTTCCTGTGAGGTCCTGCTGGCTGAAGGTAAAAATGCTTTTTCTTTGAGGCACTGTATATAACCCAAAGATCTGAGCATTGCCCTAGAATCCTTTAGGTTATGCAATTAACTTTAGTCTGCTCAAAAGGCACTCAAATGGCAGGTTCTGCGTAGTCTGCTGGACCTCTTAGGAAAACCCATTGATTGAAATAATGAATATTTGTGCTTTATAACTGCCATAGTACTGGCATCATCCAAACCTGCCTGAAGTGCAGTTCTAGCCACTAACTTACCCCTCATCCGCTCACAAAGAAATGACTATACCTCATCCTCTGGCAGATTCTCTCTAAATTTTAATATACTGTCCCAGAGGTTAAAAGTTGCAGCACTGCAGTACAGCCTGTTGTGTGCCTCGGCTTCAAGTGCATTCAACTACCTTTGTCTGCATGGTTGCTATACTTCAGAGCCAGAGATCTTTCTCTCCTGCCTCTCTCTGGCTCTTTGAACTCTGAAGGGTGGGAGACTCTAAACTGATGCCAGAGATCCCCAAGGGCTGTCTCCTGGGTCTGTCCTGAAAGACACTTTAAATTGACAAATCACTACAACTCTGTCACTCTTAGGATTTAGATGGTAACTAGATATGTATGCTTCCTTGTTTTAACCTATGAATAACTCTATTCATTTTTGCTAGTTAATAAATGTTTAGATAGCTTATTACAGAATTGGATACAGGTATTTGTTTGTTGTAAAATCTAGGGCAGTGTTTTTCAAATTTAGGGTTTGGACCCAGTACTGGGTCACAGACCCTCAGGTACTGGGTCATGACACCCCCTGCTGCTGCCACCGAAACACTGGAATGCATTGCTTAAATATGTAATTGTTGGGTCACAGGCATAAACAATTTTTTCAACTGGGTCCTGAGAACAAAGAATTTGAAAACCACTGATCTAGGGTATCAATGGAATAAGTGACTTGTCTGTTGGGACTAGAAGTAAGCTGAATGTGGTATGATTTTTACTGTAGGTGACCATTTATCACTAAGTCCAGTTTGTCTGGGAGGCAAGATACACTTTGACTACCTGGCAAGATTGTTATGATGATTCAGGAATTCACATGTGTTACGGACTTTGATGAAATCTAACTATAGAACCCATCACAGTTTGGGGTATCTGCCCCCCGCCCCTTTTTAGATGGTCTATCATGAGGCAGGCACTCAGTTGAGTCACTTCAGACAGCATCACAGACCTAATATCAGTAACCAAACCTCACAATGAGAACTGAAGTGTATAATCAAATTAAAAGGAAACTTCCCTGGGGCAGTTCTACCCTCTATACCAGTGGCTCCCAATCTTTTCAGTAACATGGCACATGAGTCAAACAGTTCTATGGCACACTCACTTTTTTCAGTTAAACAGATTGCTTATAAACATCACATTTCCTTACATTTACTATGGTTACAGTCTGACTAGAGAGGTTTGCAACATAGTACCATACAAGCTAAAGAAGGATTCAAATGTATTAATGTTTCAAATCCTTTGGAAAAAACTACACATCATCTCAAATTTTGCCCTTTGGCCGCCTGCAGTTAGAGTGTTCGTATTTCACTTTTAAATTGATGTTTAATTTTCGTGAGTTTTATGAGTTGTAGTTTTGGTTGAACAGAATATTATTTAAGATGAAACAATGTTTGTTTTACATTGATGTTCTTTACCTTTGTACCAAATTCCACAGAATACTTGTTCTCACGGCACACTGGTTGAAAACCACTGCGCTATACTATTGCCAAGCAACACAAGGAAGCAGATAGCACATGTGCTGTCCCGATGGATACTTCTGAGGGAAAAATCTCCAACAACAGTACACTGGGCATGCACACATCTGAAGTGGAAAGGATGTGTCTAATCACTTGAAGAACAACATAACAGAAACTTAGGTTAAAAAAGGTAGGATCATAGTATGGACTGTTTTCCCCCTGTTTGAAAAGCATGGTGTGGATTTTAGGTTCTACTGCAAACTAAACAATGTGTTTATCTGGTCTAACAACATGAAAGAGGGTGATATAGTACTTTTGAAAATTGCTAATAGACTTGCATTCTGATTCATTTAGGTGAGATATCATAGAATGATAGGGTTGGAAGGGACCTCATGAGGTCATCTAGTCCAACCCCCTGCCAAAAAAAGCAGGACCACTGCCACTAAATTATCCCAGCTAGAGTTTTATCCAGCTTGGCCTTAAACATCTCAAAAGACGGAGATTCCACCACCTCCCTAGGTAGCCCATTCCAATGCTTTACCACCCTCCTAGGAGGGAAGTTTTTCCTAATATATAGCCTCGACCTCCCCAGCTGCAACTTGAAACCATTAGTCCTTGTTCTATCCTCTGTTACTACTGAGAACAGCTGAGATCCATCCTCCTTCGAGCATCCCTTCAGGTAGCTGAAGGTTGCTATCAAATCCCCCCTCAGTCTTCTCTTCTGCAGGTTAAATAAGGCTAGTTCCTTCAGTCTTTCTTCATAGGGCTTGTGCTCTAGCCCCTTGACCATTTTTGTTGCCCTCTGCTGGACTCTTTCTAATCTGTCCACGTCCATTTTGTAGTGGGGAGCCCAAAACTGGACACAGTATTCCAGATGTGGCTTCACCAGTGCCAAATAGAGGGGAATGATCACATCTGCTCGCAATGCTTCTTCTGATGCAGCCCAGTATGCCATTGGCCTTTTTGACAGCAAGAGCACACTACTGACTCATATCCAGCCTCCCATCCACCAAGACCCCCAGGTCCTTTTCTCCAGTGCTGCTATTTAGCTGATTGCTCCCCAGCCTGTAGCAGTACGTGGGGTTTTTATGTCCCAAGTGCAGGACTTTGCACTAGTCGAACCTCATGAGATTTCTATTGGCCCACTGCTCCAATTTGTTATATCCATTTGTAATTATACAGTATTTACAGTACATAGCAAAGCAAACCATCACAGTGACAGTAGAAAGCTAGCACAAGGCCCACATGACCAATTAAGCCCCACTTACAGGCTGTGCAATGGGCCTTCTTCTGGAGCCACTGTGCAGAGTTGCCAGCAGATGCTCTATGTATTGTGGAAATAATTTTTGCAGTGGACCATATAAACTGCTGTGGAAGGTCACTTTAAAGATAAGCTGGCTTGCGAGCAGAAGTTGAAGTAAGCCAGAGCTACCCAGAATGTAGTTCTGGGGCCCACAAATCTGACAGGCCCGTGTTCTGGGGCCCAGATTCCGGAATCTAAGAAAATCGGGCCCACACAGGGGTTAAAGTAGGTCAGAATGCACCGGAACAGTGTTCCGGGCCCCCTAAAAATGGAAAATGGAGCCAGAATGCTGGGTTCTGGAGCCAGCCATTTTAAATTGTGGGCCCTGGAACACAGCATTCTGGTTCCATTTTCTATTTTTTAGGGGCCCTGGAATGCTGATCCCCTAAAAACAGTAGGCCATGGAATGCTGTTCCAGCACGTTCCGGCAGGGCAGGGGAGAGCGGGGAGGTGTGTCAGCCGCCCCAGCTCCCCTGCGTACATGCAGGCTGCACTAGAGGCAGAAGCGTCAAAAAGCAGCCTGCAAGGAGGGGAGTTGGGGTGATTCTTCACCGCCTTGGAGTGTGGTTGTCAGGGAGTGTCAGGGTGACCCAACTGGACTCCCCTTCAGGAGTGGGAAGCTTGTGCAGCAGGGGTGGACCCTGTCCCCATCGTGGGGTGCAGCTATTGGGGGCAGGGTGTGGATTTTGGGAGCTGGGGGAATATTGGGTACAGGGAAGTGGACCGTAGGGACAGTAGCTGGGATGAGGGGCAGATATTTGGGGGGCAGTAGCTGGCCTGAACCTGTGTGAAGGGGCCCCAGAAATTTAGGAGGGTTCTGGGGTCCCCTAAATTATATTTAACCCCATGGCCCACACATGCATAAAGGGGGCCCAGAGATTAGGAAGGTTCCAGGACCCCTCAAATTATACTTTAACCACTGCTTGAGAGGACTGGTGTACAATTATACAGACCAGACACTCCGTACCATGCATGTGAAGGTGCTAAAACACTATATTCCAGCCTTTAGCCTCAAGCAGCTGACACAACAGATGGGAACTGGATAGGGTGGGGTGATGACTGCACAATAAGTCTTCCTTGTTGGCCCTGCCCAATCCTCTCTACACCCCACCTGCATAAAGCCAAAAACCTCAAGCTTTATGCAGCCTTCACATGATATCATTTCAAATAGGTTAAGATTTATATAATGACTAGTGATGTATATGGTAAGTTCCCTACTAAAACAAAAGAAGAAAATCCACTTATAACTCTATTTTACTGAAGACTTAACATTTAGAAGTGTTTGACAATATGACAATATGGCAGTAGCTGGAAACAACCATTTACAACATGCATGAGTTCAAGCTTACAAGCAGCTTCATGGGACGACATTCTGTAGAAACTACTGTCGTTTTACACTTCTTATACAACAAACCCATCCTATACTATGTACCTAGTTGTTGTAGATTCTGCTGGCGTCTTTTCCATTTTAGCTTACTGCTTTGGCAAGCTGATTTTCACCTATCTTTATTATCGAATATTTGTCTTTTTTAGCAGGAAAAAGTGGAGGGGGGAGCGGGTGGAAAGAGAGAGGAAGCACTAGGATATAAGAACCAGAAAATATTTTAAGTGCAGATAAATGAAAGTAAAATATATGCTCTTTGGTTAGCAAGCAGGAAAAAACCCGTTGCATACATGATAGATATACACTAGCATTCTAAAGCAGGAGACAAGAATGTCAAGAGTGTATTCTTCCCCCACTGCCAGATGGAAGGGCTATTATTATAAATGAAAGGCAGCAGTAGTGGATGCCAGGCACTTTTGTTGTGTGCCAGATTCTGAAGTCCAGATGTAAGCAGGTTACCCCTGGGACAGGACAGGCTTCAGCTCCCGCAGTAGAATAGAACCAATCACTGTTTTCTCAGTGTTTATGATGAGCTGTGCTGTAGAGCCTTCCTTCAGCTCCACTGTGACTAGCAGCAATGACCCACTGTGCACAGTTTTAGCTGCAAATCTGGAGGAAGGGAAAAAAAAAGAAAAAAAAGATGAAAGCCTTCATATAAAGCCAAACACTGACACTGTTATTGTTTCTAAAGTTAAGTTTAAATTTCAGTTTTTCAATTTAGTTCAGTACAGGGGATAATCCCCCCCCCCATCTTAGAGAAAGGATTTGTTCAACACAGCATTATTTAGATTTTAATATCTAATAGAGACAAAGATTTAATGCAAGATTTTTTGTTTAGTATTATGGATAAGGAAGTCCCTTTAAAAGAAAAATATTGTTTCAATTTTAATTTTGTATGTCAACACATTATATTTCAATAGACAGAGTATTCCACTGTGCACCAATAACTTAAAACCAACTGTATTCACAGTTAAAGAATAAATTTCAGTGTTTTACACCCAAAATAACTAAATCTAAAAGTGGTGCTGTGCATGTGTTATGTATTTTCTGAACTGTTAACATGCTGCCTTTTGAAAATGTTTTATTTGCATGCCAAGTGATGAAATAATTTAAGAAAAATTATTCAAACTTAATATCAAACATGATATTAAATGGTCATATTAATTTTTCTGAAACACCAGATCTTTCCCCCTTAATTTATCTTATCTCCATAATATTTGTTACTTGTCATTTCACTAAATACTGTAAAAAAAAAAAGTGTGATCTAATGCTCCATTATTAAATTCCAAGACATGAAGAATCCACTAATTACATGGAATTAAAAGCAAAACTATCCTTTTAAGCACTGCAATTGACTGAAAAGCCATTTTAGGCACAATGAACTTCTGTCAATCCTGTTAATTCATTCTGCATGCACAGCCAGGCCCCAGAGACAGGAAGGAAAAGAATGGCAACAGCCTAGTCTTCCATTTTCCACAAGGAGTGCACCACACAGCGTAGCGCGCGCGCGTGTGTGTGTGTGTGTGTGTTATTTGAGAACAACAAAGTTGCTTCACATGGGCTTTTGAAAACACTAACAAGTGTAGAGCAGGTCTATGACCTACTCTGACCCCACTTTGCAGGGCCAATCCCCTCTCCCCTTTCTGAATGACACGTGTCTGAATCAGAGCCATCTGCCTCAATTTGCGCAACATCTTCAGTCACAAAAGGACCCAGTTAGCCCTGACAACAGCTCACAATACATAAAAATAAAACTGCTGTGCTGACAGCACGCTGTCAGCTATTCAAGAGCAAACCAACTGGTCAGTGTCTCATGTCTGACAATTAGCGTGGGCCTTGCAAAGCGCCTACTGGAGTCCTTAGGGATCTGTTTAATTACCATCAACATAAAAGAGGGAGTTTATTGGGAGATACTCAAAAAACTTCACTCCAGACTTAATTAAAATATTAGCTACTTAAGCAGGAAGCTGATTCTCTTTAAATGAGATGCATTTTTTTTTAAAAAATCATTTTTAAGCACATCAAAATCTTGTAACACATTACATTAATTTAAGACTCAAGTCATTTCCCAAAAATTACCCGACAGATTTCAATATATTCCCTTCATCTGGATTATAAATGAACTCTCTAGCACTTCTCCCTCTAATATTAAAATCTTGCTCATCACAAACTATGAAACTACCACTTTAAAAATAAATTAGTTTTGTGTGTCATCTTGCTTATTTGCTTCACAATGTACCTTTCTGTACATCTCATGTTGATTTTGACAAGGTGGTAATTATGTAAACAATAGTCTTATTAGTGTCTTTATTTACTTAACACTTCTGTCTTGGGACTACACAGAAGCAGATTATGTCTGAATGCACACATAAAAAGCTCTGATGTTGGAGATCCTGCAGTGTTTCATAGCCCCCAGGCTCTTCTACCCTTCTTCTATTAAAAACTGAAAGTGATATAAAGCCAATGTTATGATAAAGCAAATGGAGCCCAAAGCCTCAACAGAGGCCAGTTTTGGTCAAACACTTTTACATGTGTCATTTAAAACACTAGGTAGGGGATAAACAGTAAGAATAAAAACTGCCTAATGCAAATGTGAGTCTGTATATTTGTTGCAGAATCTAAAAATGTGATGACCATTTTACATAAAATGTTAGCATGTGTACAACCACAATATTTATTAAATGTCTGTTCTATTGGACACATATTTGAAAACACTTATTGAAAGCAGAGGTCTAATAGAAAATCATTTGACTTATTTCACCGTTAAAGAAAGAACTAGTTACAATGTAAATCTGTTGTAGATTGTGGAAAGCAAAGTCTGTTCTCTAAAATCCACAAGATCATTACATGGCCAAATTAGCTATAGCACAAACAAGGCCAAAAGGCACATACATTTCTGAAACTACACTGAGCTCCAGAATAAGTCAGCTGATGCTTGGATACAAGATTAATGGTCAGTAAGAACATTTCTGTCAATTCTTCAGGTATTTAAATGCAGTGGTTGTAATATTAGGATTTTTTTGAGGACTATTTGATTATAAGATAAACACAAGAAGTCTTATCAGACATTTTCAATTTAAGATAGTTAATCCACAAAGATCTTAACAAAATTGTGTTCTGATCAACTAGATTTTTGATAACAGAAAACCACAATATCCTGTAGTAATGAAAATATATCATTTACATACAATGTATTTATTTCTTATAGAAATTGAGGACTACTTTTGTCTCACAAGATCAGTTTTCATCCCCACTTTTTCTACCAAATGTACTAACATAAATGCAGGAAGGTACTCCATTTATGACAACAGACTTCAGTGTGACTTTGAAAACTACACTGTAATATCTTTCAGGTTTAAATTGTAAATGGTAGTTGTCTGTAGAAGCAGAAAAAAACCTTCAGTGGGACATCCTTTAGGTATGGAACCTTAACAGTTATCAGTATGAGTCTGCTGTGAAAGAGGGTAGGACACCAGGTACAAGTTCAATATTTCCCATCAAAACAGAAATAAACAGCTTTTACCAGTAATTACAAAAGATTAGTATCTGTGATACTTCAATTGTTATATACAATTGAACAGTACAATTAAGATGGCTTCCATGTTACTAAAAAAGAGACCCAGTTGTTATTTATTTTTTATTTGATTCTCCTGACCCAATTATTCATATCAAACAGACTGCATACTTCAAAATGCAAGTTTTCCTGTCAGAATATTCCTTCCTAGAGCGCACGCACACAACGGTGGTGTGTCATTTATAGAATTACTCACACACAGTGGGCTATGGGTATTTTTTTCCTTTTGTTTAGATAAAGCACTGAGGCTTGGGTAGCCAGAGGAGGATGTTACACATGAACCAAATCTTTCTTATGTTTAAAAATAAAAAGGTAAGTCAAATATGCTCATCCATCATCCTTGAGTGCATCTGTTTTAAATAAAAGGGAAAACTGAGTATCTTAGATATTAGTGTGGTAGTATTTGCCAAATGCTGACTTTGTAAACATCAATGGTAAATAAAAAGTAGGAAGTATATACTGTTGCTAAAATTCACAATCCAACTAATTTTAAAAATATTACAGAAATTCTTACCCGACACACTGCAAAAAAATGGAAATTTACTCCAAATACATGCTCTTAGATATTTAATATTTATGCAAAACAATGATTTAATTTCTAGCAGAATATTCACTGACAGACTATTTGTGTACAACAAAACAAGACTTGCTACAGTTAGTTCACCCTTACTCAGACATACTTTCTCTTCTCATGGACAGTCTTCTTCCTGGTCTCTGATTTTTCTATTCTAAGTTAAATTGTCTCCTGTTTTCTGTTCTGCTGGTTATCAGAAGCTGTGACAACGGCCCACTCAGGCTAAAACTTTTCTTTCCTATCCTGTACATGAAGCCTTCAATTACTGCCCGCTGAAGCAGACAGAATCCTATTAGTAAGAAAGACGATCACAAGATGCAATGCCCTGCCCTAGCTGTACAAAAATAATTAGTCCAAAGTTGACAAATGTGTAATGAAGTTGCACAATGAATGTATGTAAGAAATACTGGTGTAAATCAGTCCTCTGCTTCCAAATCTCAGAGTTAATAACTATGAAGCTCTATTTTTCAATCTATTAACAAAAATAAATATACATTTGTAATGTCAGTTCTCTAAAGTTTTGACTTACCTTGGTTAATATTGTATTTATACATAAATTAAACTTTGTAATTATCTAAGGTCTCAAAAATGGCAAAAACTGGCTATTTATACTGTTTAGCTGTCACAAACTTTAGAACTTGAATAAAAATATAGTGAGGACAGCTTTAAGAATATAAACCCTATATGGTTCTGACACGGGGGTGACCAAATCTCAAATGTACTGAAAACAGAAAGAAGAAACATGTTCACAAGAAAAAAAGTAAAAAAAATCATGTTCTACTTTTTAAAATTAGGGATTTTAATTTCTCACAAAATACTTCCCTGTAATCAATTAAATTAATTAAAAGCAGAGAAAACTATATTTATAAGTATTTACACCACAAAGATGGTTTTATAGCCATTTTGATATCACCTCATTCCTTTTCAGAAAGTGCTCATGATAGCTTGAAAAACACCTTTACTAAATTAGAAAGTTGCCCTAAAATTTTCAACATACTTGTTTCTGTTTTCACGATATCATTTGATATGAACATATTCAACCCTTGAATGTTTAATGAAAAACATTTTATTTTATGCATCAAACCATTTTTATTTAATTTTTAGCATTCTAATTTTTTTGTTTCAAAAATAGGTTCCAACAGGCTGGCCTCAGCTGCACTTCTGTGAAAAACAGACATGCAAATAAGCCTGTAAGTCTGATCTCCTAAGTGCTATGACTACTCCATAAAATTGTTAGGGAAGGTGCTACATGCACTTTCAGACTCCTCCATCAAATATCTATAGTCAACTCAATAACCTAATTCAATGTCTAAGGCGAGTGAACCCCAGTTTATTTTGCAAAACTTGAATTAGTTAAGAACACACCACTACCTCACCACTAATTTTAAACACACAGTAGTCAACCCTGTTTTGTTCTTGCACCCATTCTGTTCTTCCATACTATGCTGTTCTTAGGCAATCAGACATTTAACATGATAAGTGTTTGAGGATTATGTACTTTCCATTTTTGAAAACCGGCTATAAATTTCCATTTGCAAAAGTATATTAATCACAGAAAATAGTGTGTCTTACACAAAGTAAAATTAAATAAAAATGATCAGATCTCTTAAATTAAAAAATTCTCATGTTTGGCTAGCTCTGCAAATGTTAAATGCTTTCTGTTTAAACAATTGACTCAGAGGTCACTGTTTGTTTTTTCAAAGAAAATGCTGCACATATTTTGCCCTTTAATACATTCAGATTCAAAAGCAGTGCTGTCCTCTAGTGGACAGCAAACAAATTAAGATAGAACAATCTATTTTGATTAACTTAAGATCTAAATTGCTCTTTCACACACTTTTAAGATTGCAGAAATCTGCATTAATTTCTTAAAGTTGTGTTTTTTTAAACTAACCCCATAATAAACTAGCCCCTTGTATTAAACAACATATCAAAGAAGTTAAAAAAAACCTCAAGAAGTGATGCTATACAAAAATGTTTACTCAATCAAATTCCAAAGGGGTTGCCATGTTAATCTAGTTCAGTAAAACAAACTCAATCAAAGTATTTCGTACTGATTAACCAATACAAGTGAACACCCTAAAACTTTATCAGTGCCAGCATATATACTTTTTCAGTATATAGACCTTTTATTACCAATGAGGAAGTCTCATTTATGGGAATGACAAACACTTGGGGAAGAAACTTGGCTACACCTTTTAGCTGTAGCCTTTGAATACTTCTATAAAGATACATTGCTACTAAAACATTCTACTGGTCTCTTGAATTAGGGAAAAATATTTACTTAAGGAATACTGACCAATAGGAAGGCCATTTTAATATGGGCTAGAGGTATGAACGGCCTGAGGGTTTAACCTAGTTGTTCATTAACCTGTAAAAAATCTTTCCCCAAAAGTCATAATTACAGCAGGCTTTGTTATATATAGTGAGTCATGAGCTGATGGGACTTGCTCACCAACTTTAGGTCAGAGAATTGTTCCAAAGTTACTAAAAAAACTGGAAAGTGATACAGATACATGATAGAAATTTCCCAGCTGGTTCCCTGAGATTAATCCAAAATACACATGCACACATACAAAGATACAAAATTAAACTGTCCCTATACTAAAAGATGAAGATGACTGATCAGATGACATACCTTTTCTGAAAACAGAAGATGTCTAGTAAACCAAAACTCATTTCTCTCTGAGAGAAAGTCTGCTTATCCACCATGTCTGGCACATGACAGTTGAAATTATAAGGAGGGATCAGACTGAAGTATAAGAGGACAGAGGAAGGTTATTGATGAATCAATGACTATACTGCAGAATTCCAATTTTTTTTAGTATTTTATGCAAATATGTATATTGGACCCAGTTACACCTTCTTCAGACAGCTCACAGGACTTCAGTACTTATCTGCTATAACAGGCTCATAATCCTCCTTAATTACATGAATCCCTGGTATATTTTTGACTTAGGTAGATATGACATTATAGTGGCCTTATTTCTTTTTTGTTTTGGGTGAAAATTCAAGAACAGAACTTGACTTCCTACACCATTATTTTCCTTTTAGATTAAGTTTCAGGACTCCCAGATACCACTAAAGATGTTCAAGTTACAAGAAAGGTGAGCATGCAAAAGTTGCATTTTTGTGTTTTGGATATGGTCAAAATGTTGGGACGATGATTTTGTCATTCCCGTTGAAGACTCGTTTGGCTACAAAGTTGACTGATGTTCTTAGGGCCATATATGAGATAAGAAATCTCTGCTAACAAAGCTTCTCCATTTTTATGCTCTCTGGGAGGAAGAGGTGGCCATCACAAAGACCACTTAAACAGTTATGAATATGGTGGCTATGATGCTCATGTTTCAAAAGCTGTAATCATCATGATTACATGAAACAGATTTAGGACAACAAGGCGACTGAGGTTTGATTTTCCCAATAATTAAAAGCAACCCAACTATACTGGGGTACAAGGATAATGATCTTTCCCCATCTCAAAATAGAGAATTGACCTTAATTGCTATCATACATCCCTTCAGAGTTTCGGCTCATGCTCAGGCCACCCTGAAGGAATTCTACAATAGAGAATATGTGGATGATACTGTAGTCATTGTTCCGTTCCAAGCCACCTAATCATTTCATGTCACTGAATGTGAATTCTTTGCTAGATGCAAGGAGAGCAGTGGCTGAAGACTGTCTGAAAGGCTAGTTCAGCTCCTCTAACACTGACGACCATCCACTCTCCTAGGTTCAGGTTTTTCATGTTATTCATCAGGCCCCCATGAGTAACTCTGCTAAAGAGGAAGTTCTAAGTCAACTGTGTTCTTAGCTACATTGAATTTGCGGATACCTCAGAGGGTCTTGAGATTGGGGAAGCTAATATCATACTGGACTGTTTAGTCAGGAAGTGTTTAAGGATATGGAGGAGACATAATATACTTTTGTATGGCATCAAATCCTGGCCACTGAGAAGAGACATCTGCACCTCTTGAATACAGTGAAAATGTAAATGTTAAGATGCATGCTTGGAGTTACAAGGATGGACCACATTTGGAACAAATGCATTAGGGGAAGTGTGAAGGTAGTATCAATTATAGAAAAGCTGAAGGAATCCAGACTTAGATGGTTTGGGTGTATGAAAAAAGACTGGAAGAATAGATAGGAAACTGGGTGTTTAACTTGTGTAAGGCAAGAGAAAGACTGGAAGACCCAAAACTAGATGGATGGGTAGAAGAGGTTTTGATTAGTCATGGAGATTCTAAGGAAAGGAGAACGAAGATTTCAAGATGTGGCTTCATACAGATGGAATAGGCTAGAAGAAAAAGGGGAAGGAATACAGGTAGCAGGTAGTCCTGGGACAGCTTGATTCTCTCACTCCTCTATTCCAGTTTAAACAGATAATTCTCTTGTGCCCACTGGAATTATACAAGCATAAAACCAAAGGAAAAGAACAGTGAATCAGATCCACTTTGTTCTTCAAATCTTGTCTTATCTTTGAGCAACAGATTTCCCTCTTATATCTGCTTCTGTCAACAGGTTGATGAGTTGTTATTGTATTTTGGTATAAATGGAAATGTGTGTTCAAAGATCATTTTCTTGACTTTTTGAGCCAGTCTACTTCACTCAGGATGATGTTATGTGCTTGATCTTGAGTCACATGATACTTTGTCAATTACAGAAAGGCCATCACTTTCTGTTTTAAGAAATGCAAGTCATTCCAACCTTTTCTGGTCAAGTATGCAGAAGTTTACAATCACTGTAACCACATTTCTGTGAATATTTTGGGTGGCGTTAAAAAGCCCAAATGACAAATGGTTTGAAAGAGAAATGGACAGATATAAAAGCAAACCTGAAGAACTTTTAGTGGCTTCATCTGAGGGGGATATACAACTTTACTTCCTGACAGTAAACTGACATGAGCAAATTCTTTGGATGAATGTTGGTGAGGACTGATGCTCATGTCTCAATCCAGAATTTTTTTCATATGTGGCATGTTGAGAATCTTGAAGTCTAGTGGTGCTTTCAGCCCTCCAGATTTCTTAAAAAACCTGAAAATAAAATGGAATAAAACGGCCAAGAACTTCTCTTGGAGCATGGGAAGCAATCTACGTTGTTGCCTATTTGGAGAAGAGATGATAGATAACAGCCTGAGAACCAATTTTTTGAGTATTCTGTGATGATCTCAGTTGCAAAAAACAATCTACAGGACTCTTCTTCAGTTATTTATTTTCTTATTTCATGGTCTGAGGTAGATGTTCCACACTGCTTTTATTCACTGGATGAAGGGGTCTCAGAGCCCTAGTATGCTTTTTGTGCTAGAGTTTATCTAGATACTTAATAAGGTCCTCCTTATCATAGTGTCTGAACTGCAAAAATTTTGAACCCACAATAAGCAAGGCAAAACCTAGAGCACATACCCTGGCCACTGCCTAATACAATGCCTACCTATGCTCCTTTTGAGATTTTTAATAAATAAAAATACTTTAATTATGGAAAGATCTAGCTACATTCCAAGTGCTTTGTCAAAATTTATCTTCCTAAACTCTAAGGGTATGCCTACACTGAAAAGGTTTTTCAAAATAAGGAGGCTTATTTTGAAAAAAACTTTTTACCTGTCCATGAAGGGATTTTGGTATTTTGAAATAAGTGTGTCGTTATTTATTTCAAAATAACTAAACCTGCATTTATTTTGAAAGAGCAATTCTTTTGAAACAGTTATTTCAAAAAAAGCCATTCCGAGCTGTGGAATAGGCTGTTTTCGAAATAATGGCCTTATGCTTTTGATTGCCTTCCCCTATTTCGGAAAAGAGAGTCTAGCAAAGACTCTCTATTTTGAAAGAAGAACTCCTGCCTTATTTTGAAATAGAGAGAGTCTTCACTAGACTCTTATTTTGAAATAATAATTTTGAAATAAATAACTATTTTGAAATAACTTGGACAGTGTAGACATATCTTATAAAATTAGATATTTATAAGAAAAATGTTCACATAATTAGTTTTCATGTTTAAGGAGGACTGTAGAGTGTTTGCTGCTTATAAAAATAAGGCTTTTCTTCTTAAATATATTAGGTTTTGTTAAAGATTTTAAACGCTAAAATAATGTAAAACATTTCATCTTGAAGACAAATACATTATACACAATACATGTAGTTGAAATAGTCTAATTTTCTCCACAGCCTAATGTTTATGTGTAAAGTGTATGCTGGCCTAATAGTCATGGAAGCTGATTTCAGATTTGGGTCCACTGAATTTAATGAAAGCAAAGCAGCCTATTATATTTACTCTCAAAACTGAAACAAAAGAATGAAGATCTGAAAGTGTCTCCTCAAGTTTGTGTATATTGTTATACTCATTAACAACTGCCTGGAAAATCTGTAACAATCACAAATACAATATAGTAGAATATATTATCTCTTATTTTGTTCAAGTACAGTAAAATTTATTACAATATAAAATTATTTCACTTATCAAGCAAACATTCATCTGACAGATTGGCCTTTATTTTACTGTCTCTTGGTGCACATTATTCTTTTAACATGTCTGTGTATCTAAATCAGCTATTTATTTCAAAGCCTTCCATTGTATTTTCCCCTATATTTTTAACTGGTACAAAGAATGTGTGATCTCTAAGAAGCATTCATCTAAGTGGGTCCCTCCAACATACTGTATGCTACAAATTTAATATGTGGGCCAGTATACTGGGGCTGACTGAAAAAACAAGAAATGTTCAACTATTCATGCAGGTTGCTAAACTGTACAAATTCATTATAAATCTATATATTACAATATTAGACAATATGAACTTCTTTGCATCAGTAGTCATGTTGTAACAGCATCCACAAGGGGCTCATATGGAGACTGTCTTTTGAAGAGTTAACAGAATATCAAGCTGCACACTGCAGACCAAAACAAAAGTTAGAATTGCTATTTTTTAAGCCTTTTCTGTAAAAATGGGGATAAGTACCTGATATAGTTCAAAGAAACAAACTCAAGTGGTTCCTGCAGAGTTACAAAAAATGAATACCAAAAGGCAAGAGCAGAAATAGTTTCTACCACATAGTTTTTCTTCCCTAAACACAACCCTGGGAAAAACTAAAACAAAAAGTGACAAATAAAAATATTATGCATAAAAATAGTTGCATCAGAATTTCACTGTGGTTTCTATTTCAATAATATTCCTCTAGAATAAACAAAATCTCAAAATGGAAAAAAGTCATGAAAGTGTGGGCAGAAATTTGAATTTGGAATGAAATTGAGGCACAACTCTCAGGACTGTTCAGCATCCAAGGTAAATATTATGTATTTATTTTTGTTAATGAGCAAAACAGCAGGTGTGTTGTGTAAATTTAAAAAGGGAGGCACAGACCCTGTCCACAGTCCCCACCCCAAAGGATCTGCAGGCTATAGAAATTTTCAAGACAAAGCTATGGCTTTGCTTACTCTGAATCTGTACAACTGTTTGATTTGCTCTTACAGTGTGACCTGATCACATGACTCACACTTCCCAGCATTTATCTCCTCCCATTCTGTAAGTCCCCCCATCTTCAAAGCATCTGACAAAGTAGGATTTTCTCCCATGACAGCTCATGCAATAAATGCATGTTAGTCTTTAAGTGCCACAGGATTCCTTGTTTGTTTGTTTTACTGAACCAGACTAACAAGGCTACCCCTTTGGATCTCTGCTTACATTGTATCTAAAAGCATCAATTGAACAACAAAAACAAAAAAGTGTAAAGCAACAGTAGCTGCAATAATCTGAGCAACATAGTGAGCATCCATGGTGAACTAAATCCAGAGAATTTGGACTTCACTTACTCAATTGTTTTTAAGAAAAACCTCGGTAAAAGATGAGATCTCACAGAGCAAAACTTCCAATACATTTTCTGATAAAATTAAATGGAGAAGGTAAGCTCTTTCAAAATACTAAGAAACAGTGCTTTTTTTAGGCTGCACAAGAAAATGAGAGAAAAAATAATCATGTATTTTGCACCCAAAAGGAGATGCCATGGGCAATGGAGAAGGCCTTTACTGGATCAGTAACTGGGTAAATGACAGGAAACAGAGTAGGAAGAAGTGGTCACTTTTCACACTAGAGTGTGCTAAATAGTGGGGGTCCCTCACAGATCTGGACTGTTCAAAATATTCACCAATGACTTGAAGGGTAAACAGTAGGTGACAAAATTTGCAGACAATACAAAATTATTCAAGATGGTTAACTCCAAAGCTGAAAACGAAGAGATACAAAGGGACATCATAAAGCTGGATGACTGGGCAATGAAATGGCAGGTAAAATTGAATGTTAATAAATGCAAAATAATGTACACTGGAAAACAATCAACTACACGTACAAAGTGATGGGCTCTAAATTGGCTGTTTCAACTCAACAAAGATCTTGGAGTCATTTTCGATAGTTCTCTGAAAACATCTGCTCAATGTGCAGCAGCAGTCAAAAAAAGCTGACAATGTTTTAGGCACCATTAGACAGAAAATATTATAATACCACTGTACAAATCAATGGCATGCCTATACTCTGAATCTGCATGCAGTTCTAGTCTCATTTCAAAAGAGACATATCAGAATTCAAAGTAGTATAAAGAAAGGGAAGAAAAATGCTAAGGGTTTGGAACAGCTTCCATCTGAGAAGAGATCGAAAGATTGGAATTGTTCAGTTTAGAAAAGCGATGACTAAGGAATGATATGACAGAAGGCTACAAAATTAGGACTGGTGAGATGGCTAAGAAAGTACGTTATCCCTTTACATAATACAAGAACCAGGGTCATCTGGTGAAATTAATAGGTAGCAAGTTAAAGCAAACAACTGAAATGCTTCTTCCCACAATGCATAGTCAAGCCTGTGGAACTTATGATGAGGGGATGTTGTGAAGGCCCAAAACTCAAACTGGATTCAAAAAAGGATTTGCCAAGGTCATAAAGAACAGGACCATTAATGGCTATTGCCCCAGATGGTCAGAGATACTAAACCCATGCTCTGAGTGTTCCTAAGCCTCTGACTTACAGAAGCTGGGACTAGATGATAAGCCTTGAATCATTTGAAATTGCCCTGTTCTGTTAATTCCTTCTGAATCATCTGGCACCACCCAGAGTTGGAAGACAAGATTCTAGACTAGATGGACCAACTGACTGACTCAAAATGGCTATTTCTATGTACCCATATTAGCCTAAACATAAAGAGAAGGTTCTCTGGATTTTGTTGTAAATGTTACTGGTTATTTGTTTCCGGCATCAGAAGGATTCCACTTACTCACTTATATGAGCCTAGAATCTATTACAATGGTCCAGTCAGGATCTGATAGTGCACCTACTTTGGGAAGAAGACGCTGAATACATAAGCCAAGCAATTTTCTGACATTCTCTAAAACTGAATTTCTTTTCCAGAGTGTCAAGCTTTCAGTTCCATTGCAAGGCTATTATGATTTCTATACAGAAATCTGCTGTGCAACAGGGACAACAGCATTAAGTGGATGTAAGATGCTATTAAGCAAAGGAGCTCAGTTTTTATGGTAGATGTATGATTGCTAGTGACATAATTTGTGCAGACTTCCCTGAGAGAAGTGCACCCTGCCCCAATGAATATCAAGGCAAGCTCAGACTAGATCCTGAAACATATGTAGTCAAATCTCAAGGTCTTATGATAAGCCCCAGGGATGATCCACTTGTTCAACCATATCTGTGAGAAGAAACTTGGCTTTACTAACTGACTAACTGCTAATGAGACAAAAGAAATGATATATACTAACATTTGATATTAAGCCTTGTGTACTTCTGATAGGAAACTGCAATAGTTATAAAAAAAATAATTTTTGCAGATCTGTAGATGCTAAAAATTCTCTCCATTGTACAGCTCCTTTTACAGACTGAAAATATGCCACCTTGAACCAGGCCAAAAAACAGTTAAAACCTAAGGCTATGCTAAGCTCTCCTGAATACTTCAGACTAGGAACTGAGAACATACTTTTGACTGATGAAAGAGGAGGAACAGTATGAAAAACTTAACAGTTTTAGGTGTAGTTGTTTGCAAAATGTTCCCCCCCCTGCTTTTGAGTTTTAGGGATAAGCAAAGAAAATTTACTGAGTTTGATGAACCTTAGGCAAGTTCTAAGTAATAACCATATGAAATTTTTAGACACATCCCATTTGTCTGGTATGTTTTTATGCAATGAGTGTGGGTATATGCTGGCACCTTCCTAGGAAGGGAGATGTGCAGAACATCTGAATTTGGATTTCCTCTACCCTTCTTGTCTCTATTATAAGATGATGAGCAATGAAGATGTGTTCTGTGAGACTGGTATAATATTCTGAAGATGATTGTTGGGTTTAAAGGAAAACTGCATTGATCTTGGGAATTAGCCCGGTTTTCGGCTAAGAGGAGGAAAAAGATTGATTTTTTTATTTTTTTATTTTTCAAACTAACCACTTTATCGCACTTCTCTCTCAAAAGTTTGCCTTTCTGGGAAAGTAGGGTTGGAAAGCAGATTTCTTTTGATGCTGGAGGACAAGCAGGATCAGCCAGAGAAAGAGAGAGCTACCATTTCACTGGCCACTAATCTGCCAAACTCTTAAACATGTCCAGTATATCATCACCTCAAAGACAGCAGCTAAAATGATAATCCAATTTTCAAAAAGAAAATTCTTTGTTTATAAAATTCTCTAATGGGCAGACACAGCATTCTTGACATCCCCAAGCAAATTATAGGAGCACTGATGAGACTGGGGCATGAATATGGAATTAAGGCAAAGAGAGGTCAGGGCTATGTCTACACAAGCACTTCTCTTGGTCAGGTGTGTGACTTCCCCCCTAACCCTTCCTCCTAGACTGACATAAGTTTTACAGTGCTACCTTGGCAGGAGACACTCTCTTGCTGACATAACTACAGATATTTGTTGGAGCTGGTTTAATTATGTCTCTCTGATGTTGGCAAAGAATATTTACACAGGACACCTTAAAGCAGTGTACCTGCAGAGGTACAGTTATCTGCTATAAGGTCTCTAGCGTAGATATAGCTCCTTATCGACTTTTGTTTTACCAACAAAAGTGCTTTTGTAGACATAGCCTAAGTAATTTGTCCAAGATCACCCAAGAAGTTGGTGGCTGAGCCAAGAACTGACCCTGGCTTTTGACTCCCAGTCCAGTGCCTTCACCATGAGACTGTCTTGCTCTGAGTTTTTTAGGTCAAATGTGAAGGTTATGGTTAGAGCTGGGGAGAATTTGTATATTGCAGACACAAATCTGTCCTTCAGTGTTGCTAATCTTAAAACAGGTGCTGATGAGGAGAGCATGGACCCCTCTAGGATTCAAGAAACAAGAATCTGGAGCAGGTGACTGAGTGTGGTCTGATGGCAATGACTGAAGTTATCTCCATATGCATGCATACAGCTGGAAGCAAGTCTCCTAGCCTGGAAAGATGGACTTGAGCTAGCATGCTAAAATAACAGCATGAATGCTGTGGCTTGGTGCTCAGACCATGGGGTCAGGTGGGCTTGACTCCATTGTTAACCATATCAAATACCACAGGGAATGGCAAGTGACCCAATTTTCCTTCAGCGCTTCCAAGACATCCTAGAATATGAACGGGCTGAATTCAAAGGATGGAATGTATCAGTTTATCAGCAATGTTCCCTCTAAGACCCACTGGCAGCTGAGCAACTCCTGTTGCTCACTGCGCGGGGCCCCCTACCCCCTGTGCGGGCCCGATCCTGGCGGCCCGTGTCGTCCCCCGTCCCCCCCCGCTTACCTTGCATGGCCCTGCCACAGCTCCTGGGCCAGAGAAGCACTAACGGAGCATGCTCAGATATTCTGGGCATGCTCCGTTAGAGCTTCTGTGGGCGGGAGTTTTAATAACTCCCTGCCCCACAGGAGCTGTG
>ML681990.1:43713305-43743299 GCA_007922195.1 Podocnemis expansa | reverse complement strand
GGGGGGGGGGGGGGGGGGGGGGGGGGGGCTTGGCGGGCTGCGCGGCCACGCAACTTAAAGGGAACAGTGTTTATCAGTCCCCTGTGCAATAAGTGGATTCTAACATTCTGAGAGGCTCTTTTAGAAGTGGGTGATTTTCTCAGAAATAAACAGAAATGCTTTTCTTGCATGTAAATAGGAAGTGGTCAGACCTCAAACTGGGGAAGAGTGTTCAATTCAGAAAAAGCAGGTATATTTTCCATTTCCTAACTCCTCACCTAGTTCAGGAGCCAGTTCCAAGGACAGAGATTGGGAGATTGGGGACAGAGGTTGGGCAACTAATGGGAATGAGAATGTAGAAGTGGAAATTACCATATCTGAGGTGAAAGGCAAGCTTCAGCTGCTTAATGGAACTAAATCAGGGGGTTCAGATAATCTCCATCCGAGAATATTGAAGGAACTCACACATGACATTGCCAGCCCTTTAGCAAGGATTTTTGAAGTATCGATGAACACAGAGGTTGTGCCTTATGACTGGAGAATTGCTAATGTAGTCCCTATTTTCAAGAAAGGGAGTAAAAGGGATCCAGGTAACTACAGGCCCGTTAGTTTGACCTCAGCACTATACAAGATCTTGGAGAAAATTTTGAAGGAGAAAGTACTTAAGGATATTGAGGAGAATGGTAACTGTGTTAAAATACAACATGGCTTTACAGAAGGTAGATCATGCCAGACAAACCTGATCTCCTTTTTTGAGAAGATAAGAGATTACTTGGATAAAGGGAATGTGGTATACCTAATTAACTTAGATTTCAGCAAGGCATTTGATACAGTTCCACACAGGGAATTATTAATTAAATTAGGAAGAATGGGGATTAATATGAAAATAGAAAGGTGGATAAAGAACTGGTTACAGGGGAGATTACAGAGGGTCATAGTGAAAGGTGAACTGTCTAGCTGGAAGGAGGTTACTGGTGGAGCTCCCCAAGGATTGGTCCTGGTACCCATCTAATTCAACCTTTTTGTTACTGACCTTGACACAAAAAGTGGGAATGTGCTAATTAAGTTTGCAGATGACATCAAGCTGGGAGGTATTGCTAATAGAGAGGAGGATCGGGATAGCATAGAGAATGATTTGGATGACCTTGTAAAGTGCAGCATTAGAAATAGGATGAAATTCAAAAATGGGAAGTGCAAGGTCATGCATTTAGGGACAAATAACAGGAATTTTTCTTGTAAGTTGGGAATGCATCAGCTGGAAGCGACGGGGGAGGAGAAGGACTTGGGCATACTGGTTGATCACAGAATGACAATGAATAGCCAATGTGATGTGGCAGTGAAAAAAGCTAATGCGGTCCTAGGGTGCATCAGAAGGGGTATTTCCAGTAGAGATAGGGAGGTGGTAGTACCATTATACAAGGTGCTGGTGCGACCTCACTTGGAGTACTGTATACAGTTCTGGTCACCCATGTTTAAGAAAGATGAAGTCAAACTGGAACAGGTGCAAAGAAGGGCTACAAGGATGATTCGTGGAATGGAAAGTCTTCCCTATGAGAGATGACTTAAAGAGCTTGGTTTGTTTAATCTGACCAAAAGAAGTCTGAGAGGAGATATGATTGCTCTTTATAAATACATTAGAGAGATAAATACAATAGAGGGAGAGGAATTATTTGAATACAGTGCCAATGTGGACACAAGAACAAATGGATACAAGCTGTTCTTCAGAAAATTTAGGCTTGAAATTAGATGCAGATTCCTAACGATCAGAGGAGTAAAGTTCTGGACTAGTCTACCAAGGGAAGTGGTGGGGGCAAAAACCTTAGGTGCCTTCAAAACCGAGCTTGGTAAGTTTATGAAGGGAATGATATGATGTACAATGTAGCTTGGCCATTGTCTGTCTTTTTACTACTAGTGATGGGTATGATAGTGACCTGGGAAGGGGCATTAGATGGAGTGGGTTCTGAGTTATTACAGAGAAGTTCTTCTTGACCTGGCTGTTGTGGACTTGCCCTCATGCTCAGGGTTTAACTGATCGCCGTATTTGGGGTCGGGAAGGAATTTTCCCTCAGGGCAGATTGGCTTGGGCGATGGGGTTTTTTTTGCCACTCTCTGTAGCATTGGGCATGGCTCACTTGCTGGTTGATTCTCTGTATTAAAGTCTTTAAATCATGATTTGAAGACTAATAGCTCAGTTATGGGTTTGAGGTTCATTGTAGGAGTGAGTTGGTAAGGTTTTATGGCCCATACTGTGCAGGAGGTCAGGCTAGATGATCATATTTGTCCTTCTGACCTTAGTGTCTAGGAGACTGACTAGCTATGAGAGTAGGGGGCAGAGATTACTTAAGAAAAGCTGAATAAGGATAGGCAGTTTTGCACCATACTGGGAAATATTTGTCAACTTGGATGAGACAATCAGACTCAGACTCTAAGGTCAGAAGGTCTTCCAGCTATTAAATTGTAGGAATGTTATATCCATGTCAAACAAGCCAAAATTTTTCAAAAGTGACCTAAATTTCAATACAAGTCAATGGAACTTAAGATCCTAAATCACATTTAGGAGCAATGCTCCAAAGTCTTTAGGCATTTTTGAGAATCTTGCCCTTTTACTCTCAATAGTCCCTTTGGTATTTAAGTCTGCACTGCAAAAGGATGACTACTCTGATTGGTGGTTAAGGAATCTAGGTCATTAGTGCCTAAGCAGATAGGGAGGATGAGGAGAGCTAGCATCTGAGCCTGAATTAACATCCAGTCAGGATTCTGCCAGCCAGGTCAAGTAGTCTCTTCTGATATGGTCATGGATGAATGGATTTTCCTGACCACTGATCCTACCCCAAGCATCTGCATTTTGAAAGTGAGATTTTTTTTTAAAAAGCCCAGAAATGGATTAGTAAAGAGTGTTCTAAGTCAGAATGGCAGCAGATTAGTAGATCTGAATGGAGAAAGTAGCTTGATATTAGTCCTCTTTCATGGCTATCAAATTTGGACACAAAGGAAGAAAAAGCCCCCAAATCAATTTAATCAGGCTTACCTGTGAGGATATATAAAAGAGGCCTCATGGAATGCTGAATTTTTCTCACAATTCTCAAGTGAAATTCCACAAATCTACATCTACAAATGTAAGATTACGTACATGGACACGATCACTGTTTCTTTTGCATAATGTTAGTTTTAGTTTACCTGTGTATGTTATCTTGACCAGATGGAACTACACCCAGGTTTGCAGCCTTTACCACTTTCTCAAGTATCACAGGACGGGTGGTATTCTGTGGTGCAACAGTGATTGCTGTAGACGTCTCATTCATTCCAGTCAGCATTCCTGAAATATTCAGAGAAGTACTTCTTTATAACACTTCAAGTTTCTTTAGGAGATCTACAGAAATAGATATCTGGCCTTTTACTGAGTAAGAGCAAAGACTTATAAACCTTGGGGGCTTTTAGGTTTTGTAGCAGAAAATAATGTACAACACTAAATACTTTATCAAGAAACTGCCTTTAAAAATTCATGTAAATTTAAATAAAAGTCCAAATTAATTTTAACCTGTGATTTAAAATAATATGTTATTGAGAAGAAATAATAAATAATGATGTGTTATTAATAAAACTGAAAACTGCCAAAGTGGTTTCTTTTCAGAAAAATCATACAATATAGAACAAAGCAAATGTACAGATATGAAATATTAAACAGAGGAGTTTGAAGACAGATAAATTTGAACTACTGGTCATACCTAAAGAACTTTTTCAATCACATGAGAATAAAACTACTACACTCTATAGTAATTTCATTGTAGATTATTCTCTCAAATTCATTTCTTTTCTTTTGTCAGTCATCAATCAGATCAGTTTAGTTCATGAAGATAGATAATTTTATAATATTACAAACGGAGACTCTTCACTCAGCTAGTATCTGTCTCTTACAGAATGTAGTGACAAACTCTTGGATTAAAACAATTTGAATGTCACTACAAAACACAGCTAAAATGTCAGCCCTCAATCTTAACATATGAAGAAAAAATAAAATAAAAATGAAAGTGAAATGTAATTCAGCAGTACATTTATAAGAAAAGTTTTTTCTTGTATCTACAGGCAGTACTTAAAATAGCATTTACAGGTCATCTGTGTTAATTAAAATCCAAGGGGGGGAAAAAAAGCCCTTAGATTGTTTCACACTGTGCATGTCCATATATGAAAATCCTGCAGGAATCTATGCATGTATTCAGATGCTAAAAACTGTTGATAAGAACAATGAAATGTAGGACCTCAAGTAGAAATAACAGTTAAACCAGCGTCATGTAGTCATATGCCCAATACAATTAAGTTATCAAAACCATTTAAAATGCTCAAAAATCCCACCCCTTGAGAAACATCTACACAATTACAATATATGGCAAATTCCACTGAGATGCTTAATAAATTTGATTTTAAAAGTCAACATATGCATATGTTAGACCTTGAGTAAGTTTTTTTCACAAAACCTGAAATTCTGATAAAACAAGCAATTAATAAATAATATGGGGATATTTTAGAACATGATTTACTTGTGAAAAGAACAAAAATAAATATCTTCTATAAAAACTCAGCATTAGCATTATATGACCTTGGAAAGAGTACATTTTGTTTCAGATTGTTTAACTTCAACATTAGGCAAAAGCTTTAAAAACTACATAAGCAATCTAAAACTGCTTTTAAGCAGAGCACAGGGACTGACATAACACTGCTGAGAGATGTGTGTACTCATTTAGGATTTAAACCTTCTCCATTAAGCTCTATTGAAGAGCAAATGCTGAATAAATGAATGCTACTATGTTTATGTTAAAAGCCTGTTTCCCACAGCATGTAATTAAAGGAAATGTTGTACAAAGCCAGTACTTTTGTCAAGCTCTTGTAAATGGAAAGATGGATAGCACTCAGAGAAGTGAATGCATTGCTTCATATTTAACCTTAACACTCTTGTCATTAATGGTTTGTCTAACTTGTTCTATAAAAGACAAGGTACTGCTCCATTGAAGTAAAATTAAAAAAATCAACTAAACCATGCTTTTCAGAACAGAAGATTCATTATCGTTGACTAATGTATTGGCATAAAGCAAAGTAACATCCTATCAAGTAAGGCACACATTCAATCTGCCTTTCCACCCCCCTTTATTTTTAACTCATGCTGTTTTATTGTTATAGGCAATTTGTACCACTCAGCATGACAGTGTAAACTGAATCAAGATTAATTTACATGCAAAAGAACACTTAGGAGAGCAGCATGGTAAGCAAATGCATTGTCTCGATTGCTGAGGTGGAAAAGAACCTGGAAAGAAAAAAAGGTGCTCTAATTAAGGGGCATCAAATATGATTGCTTGTGGTAGTTAAAGGCCAGAAAATAGTAAATGTCTGACCATTTAAAGAATTAGCATCTTGCTTATTAGGAACACAAGTTGGATGCATAAATCTTAATAAAATTATGTAAACATTGCAGGTTTTTTGTTTTTTTTTTAGTTCATGGCATTTCTAAATTAAAATGTGCCAGGTATACTTGACTTACTTTTAAAATGTTGCAGAATTATCAGTTACATTTTTATCTATGAAAAGGATTGTAAAATGAAGCCAGTTAAAATAACCACACATGTATACTTTCAAAATAAAAAAGGTTAATGGTAAAAACACTAACGAATAACCCGTATAAAAAGACAAGTGCCACCTTTAATGTTGCATTACTCATTGCAATCTATGAAAACTTTGGTCAGTGCACAGAAATGGCAATGAATTTGGGTTGATTGTTACACTAAAACAGGCATACACAGAATGAATAATAAAAGCAAATTAAAATCAGAAAAAAACCATACCGATACAAAATATATCTGACATATCATCATTGATCACAGAAGAGTGAACTCAGTCCTATTGCCTCTGCCATTGATTTCAAAATGAATGGAATCAGGCAAGATGATGAGAGAAAAGAGAAGCCTGTACTGCAGTTCTTACTCAGGCAGAATTCCCACTGAACCCAAGTGGAGTTTTGTCTGAGTAACTGCTGCAGATCTGGTATTGAATCCTGAAGCCTAAACACTGAAGTTAGTATTTAAAATAAAATTAAGTTGTCCATTGCTGCCAAATGGTCAAATCACAAAACTACAATATAAATTAAGCTGCTGCTCGCTGGATAGGGAATGAATCATCCTGAAAGGGGTTTCTCCAGTTCAGAACTGAGGGCAAAGTTAGATAGTGTGGCATGGCTCAGCATATGATGCTTACCGTATATATAAATACAGCTTTCTGTTTTCCAGTGTTGCTACTAGAAAACCTTCACAATCATGAATATTCAGCACCCTGACTGTCCCCCTTCTTCTTAGGAGGGGTTGGGGAGGAAATACACAAAATGTGACACACAGTGGAAAGCTGCATAGTGTAACTGAGTAAAGATGGAGACCATGAATTGTTTTCTTGCATATTGACAAAATGTTGTAATTCCTTCCTTAGTATTCTTATTACATTGCACACACAATTTAGACAAATATTCTTACAAGCTATGTGTATCTTATATTCCCCCTCGCCCCACAAATTTGCTAGCACCCCTTCTTTTTACCCTCCTCCACTGCCTACTGCTATTAACTCTGATCATAAAGTATCTCAGGATACAAGGTTTGATGTATCTTATGTCCAAAACAAGGAAAACCATAGAAAATAAAAAATAAGGTATCAAAACCAGATTCATGTGGGAAATGAAGGAAAAAGCAAAGATCCTAGCATAGAGCCACAATCATTAACTTCTAAGCTGACCTGCATTTTACTCTAATAAGTCTTGTGTTGCTAAAATTTGAGGAAACTCTTATTTCTTATATAGGAATTCTCTTAAAATACCCCAAGCTGTTCTTAGATCTGTGCAACAAATAAATACACATGTGAAGTTTAGAATTGAGACTTCTATTTCTAAAACAGCTGAAATCTATAACTAAAAAGATTTAATAGATGGTTTTTAAACTTGTAAATTTACCAGCATCAACTCCTGCATCAACGAATGAATTCAGGAAGACAGAAAAAACGATACAGAAATGCCAAGAGACCATCATGGATTTACAAATACTTCATATAAGCAAATTTTCAAATAGCTTTATTCAGAGTAGCCTTTCTGCTCTATTAAACATAGCAAACAGCTGCCAGATTTATTCAGACAAATAATCAACAACCATAGAAGTAAAATGGCAGAAGAAAAAGGAATTTTGGCAACAACTCCACAGAGGACCACAGCTATTCTCAGTGCACTTCTATGTTCTCATGGTTCTATATGGCCAGTCAAGGGAGGGGGGGAAAAAAGCCCTCAGTCATAGCAAAGCATAGAAAACTATCAAAATATCAAGCAAGCAAGCAAACAAAAAAGGCAGGGAAGCAGTATAATAGCCTTCTTTACTTACAGTGTACCCCTAGCTACAATTTTAAGAAGGGAACAGTTTAAAACAAATGTGCCAAAGCCTCATTCAATCACTCACCTTGGTTTGCTGAGCAGGTATAAAGCAGTGAGGCAGGCTTTAGCCAGCAAAGGGTAAGAACAGCAAATAAGTATCAGTTGGTTAAGAAAAAAATTCACAATCTTAACTTTTCACTGCAGTGATCAACTGCACAGAAAATAATCCAAGTAGCACTTAGACTGTATTCTTAATAATTTAAAATATAAAAAGTAACTAAGAAATGATACAAAAGTGATTATTAATAATATATAGGATTGCATAGGATTACTCGTTGGTGTTCTTGACTGCTTGATAGATATACTAGGTTTCTGAGCTTTACACAGCAATGAGATGGAGTCCCGCGGGTACATTCTCATCTGAATGGGAAAGGATTTACGCATGTAAATCCCCATTCATTGAGATGGATGAGAGTACACCATTACACAACTGAAAATATATCCAAAGCTCATGCTTTTGGACTTTAAAACTACTACAGTGAATTTCAACACAATTCTTATCTGTATAGGTTTTTTCAATTTAACATGCAGTAAACCCAGCTACAATTTTTTTTATTGTTATTCATGTAAAAAGAACCATTCAAATTACCAAATATGTACGAGTCCAGGCCAAGCCACAATCATCCATTTTACAGAGACATGTATCTTCTTTAAACTCACTACATTAAGAAAATTGTCAGCTGAGGTGTAGACAACAACATGCTTCTTTTCTAAAAGGCTGAAGCCAAAGAGTTTGTTTTTAATAGTAAGAAGCACTGTTTTAAATGGGTAAGATTATGATGAACTTTAAAATAGTTGGGAGAAAAAGCACATTAACTGTGCACTAGCAATAGCCTTGGAATAAAGACTAATAAACCAGACATCATTGTATTAATACACATTTGGATTATTTCTCTGAGTTGGTCAGTCCAAAATTCCTGCCATTAGCACTAATATGAAATGCATTAGTCAGTAATGTTAGGAAACCATAACTCTCAGGGCCAAAAGGTTGATTATGGACTATGTATGAGGAGGGGTTGTTTGTTTTTTTAAAAGATATATTAATCAGTAGTCAAGTACCTCTGGAATGCACACTGTGTGCACTTTTGAAGGTATTTTCTAAACCAAAACCATTAGTATGAGATTGAAAGAATGCACAGAATAGCATCAATAGCTACATACATAAAGTGATTTCTGGGCATCTGTATAGATGTATGAGTGAAAAGCATTGAGGCGTGCACGCACACACACAAATCAAAAAAGCATTTATCAAAGTTACTGAAATAATATTTCTCACCTTGCTCTGTCTTAAAGTCCTTCTCTGACATAGTGACAGGTAAAAGTAGCTCTCCAACAGGGGGCTGAATGTTAACACTGAAGTGATCTTCCCTTGTACTGAGAGAAAAAAAATTACAGAGAAAGTGAACAAATGTTTTCTGTAAGAAAATATAGCTAAAATAAAAGTGGGAGAAACATTTTATCAACTGCAACTGTAAAGCCTACTTTTCTGATTTTCACTTTGCTAATCCAAAACACTAATTCCAACCTAAAATCTAACTGCCTCATCCTACTTCCTTGCACAGATGCAACAGCAAGATGGTGTAGTGAGGTCTTGTATTTCTAATATTACTTTTACTGCTATGCAGATTTGTCAGCTATGAAGTCACAGGTAACAAACAAAACTACACACATCAAAAATTAATGGAATATGATTTTTTTTTTAAAGATGTTTGTTCACTTGGAAATTTGCAAAGTTTGCTAGTCAGAAACACCCAAATAAATAGTGAGTTTGCAAGATTCTAGTTCTCCTGTTTTAATACCACCAGTAAATTCAAAGAATTTTCTTATGCAAATTGTAACATTCAGAAATAAATATTTTACCAATCTTCCTATTTATCATGAGGTTTTTTTTTTTTAACCAAAACAAGTATCTATAATAATACAGTCACAGTTGTAAACCTAAAAAGGACATAATTTGGAAATACACAGAACATTGTCTGAGAAACACAGGAAAATCTGAAAGGTAAGAAAAATATTTTATCTGTTCAATTCTGAAAACTTTTCATTTTCTGACATTGCTTGATGAGAAGCCTTCATGGGAACTCTCTCAAATCTGGAACAAGCTTTCATAACCTTGAACAGTTTAAAAAAATAAAAAGCAACAACAAAACAGCACATCAGCAGTATTCTTCCTTCTTAACTCCTCCCCTTCTCCCCCCAAAACGACAAACACTTTTCATCTCATTCTCTCCAAGGGCCAGATTATTTTTACTTGAAGCTAATTCCAGAAATTCAAAATATATTCCCATTAATTTAGCTGGCTGACGGACTACAATATGCGACATTCAGCTCAGAATTAATGATCTGCATTTACAATTAAAATCTAGCTATAGGATAAATGAAATTTTAGAAAGAAAAAAAATCCTGTCATTAACTGGTGAGCCAAATAATCAGTAAAAAATATTGATCGCTGGTATGCCTGAGTTATCCGACTTAAAGATCTTGGTTCAATCATTAGCAGTGCAAGAATCAATTAATTAATATCCATGGTATTTAAATTAATGTCAAACATTTGCTATTGATTTTTTAAATAACTTTTTCACCTTAGAAGTCTGAAATTAGATTGGCTGATATAGGAAACAGCACTGGTTGATTAATATAAAGTCATTTTTGTCCTCTTATTAAAAAAATTACAGGACACACTATTAAAAAAATCAAAAACATTTGTTTCATGCACCACTTACAATTTAAACACAGTTATTACAGCCTATCCAGTTCCTACAAAATTTGACAGGCAAACACTTGAGGGAGTTTTATACATTTTTCATTTTGACTTTTTAACTTGTGATCTATACTATAATTAAGCTTAAGTATGAAATGTAGATGTTTCAAATGTCAGTTTTTGTTCTTGCTGCATTACATTATGCTAAATCCATGCTCAGAAATATATACTAAAATGATTCTTTAAGTCTGGCTGCAATTAGCTTTCTAATAATTTGTGTCATATGTTGCTATTCCATTTCATAAATAATTTTTAACTCTATCCCTGTTTATAATTGACACTCATTTTTCATAAATAGCTTGAATTCTGTCAGTCTAACGACAACAGAATAGTGAAATAACAGGGACGCAGTCAGTAGATGTCAAGCATGAAGTGGGTTGTGAAATCCACATTTTATTTCATTTTAATTTTTTTCCATATAAAACCACCAAGAACTCAGAGTGAGAGGTAGAATCTTTGCCCAATTGCCCCAGATAAAATTTTCCTGTATGGTTTATGTGGCTTGTTTGAATTCAAGTGTTTATAAAGGTTTCAGGGACCACCTCACAATAACTTCAAAAGCAAAACAAAATCCAAACTCTTCCAAAATGTAACCAAGAACAATTGTGGGATGGTTCAGCATGCTATTGGTTAACAATTTCATAGCTTATTAATCATATCTCCATACCTGAACAAGTCTACTGCAGAGTCTGTTATTTATAAATTAATCTGACCTACTATATTGATGCTATAGTGCCTCCAGATATACACAGTCTAATCCTTTTATAATGGGAGAGATGGAAAGTATCAATGTAGCTTGGCTCTTAAATAAATGTTCTAAAGCAATGGGAAGATTTTTATTCAGTATCTTCCAACCAAACACAGCCCACCCCCAAATAACAAAATTAATATTTCTTAATAAAACCTTAATATTTCTTAACAAAACCATTCAATAGTTTGGTGTTTCTGATGCTTGTTTTCCCCTTCTTCAACTTTCTCAACAGAGTTTTTGCTCACTGTGTGTCCAAAAGAGTCTTCTTGTTCTTATGCTCATTAGATGGGCAATGATTTACTTTGATACAACAGCTGCCTCAGGCTGCACGTCTCTACAGTTTACCTGTTTGTTTTTTCAGGCAACTGTAGAATTAATGCTGAGAGCTAGCTTGCTTTGTAACTCACTAAGCCCTAGTTTACACACACTGCACTTTTTGGCAGCAGTCAAAGTGAGACATGCAAGGTACAGAAATTACCTTGCGTATCTCTCTCCCCCATAGTAACACCACTTACCTTTCTGTACACACTGCACTAAGTTGAAAGGAAATGCCGTCTGGGTGACTTAGCGCTACTCCACTTACATCACAGCCTCAAGCTCAAGATCAATCGAGCACATCTTGACAGACCACTCATTCAAACCCAGAAGAGCGAACTCATAGCAGTGAATTTGCCACTGTCAGTGTAGACATGCCCCATGAGTAAGAGATTCTGCTGAGCAGTGAGGTGGAGTATTCTCAGACATCCTAGGCTTTTGTTGTAGAGCTCTACCCAGCATACTTTTAATTAAGATGCTCTTATTCTGTACTAAGGTTGTGATTTCATGTGTGTATTAGCTGCCATTAGAAAATGCTGAAAGCCTTTTGGTTTGAAAACTAGAGAAATCTGCCCATGCAGACTTTAGGTGCAGTGGCTATTCATAAATCTTTTATAATGTCTATGACTCTATAACTTTCTGTTAAGTCAGATCACTTGGAAGAGATGCTTGAGAGTAGTTTTAACTGATTTTAGGGTATTCTTAAAACTATTCCTAATAGGAATGTTCAGGTTATGAAATAATTCTTATAGCTTTTGATATACAGTAGTTAATTTTAAATAGGCTTGAATTCAGTTATTAGTTATATTTATGTAAATTATACTGTCACACTATCCAGATCTGTATTTAACAGCAAATTCTTTTAAGTGTTTAGTATGATCATTTAAAAATAAGTTATAATCCAAATTAAATTAGATATAGAAAAAAAACTTATTACATCTACATGAGCACTTTTGGCTCACTATTGGAGCACCCCTTTGTGGCAGGGAATGATGTAATGGCTCTTTCCTGGTTAGTGCTGCTGGACAACCATCACTGCAGTCCCACTGTGCTCTTCCTCTTCTGGTAACTCACTATGATTTAGACCCAACCCTTCTCAGGTACCGAAGTTCAGTGAAACTCAAGCATCCTTACAAAAGTTCTTTTTAGGCTCTGGGGTCTATAGCACTCACACCCTTCTCTCGCCTTGCAGTCATCCATACCCCTTCCTCATGAATACCACCTCCTAAAACCTTCCCCAGCCACTGGTAGGGGAACCCAGCTCCTTTTGCTATTCTTGATCCTATAACCAGCATACAAATTCTGTTCTTTGCTGTTGCTATTCTGAAAATCTTGCTTCTGTAGCCTCTTTGTCAGGCACTCTACACACTGCCTCTCGAAGTTTAACCACCTTTCAGGGCTAGAATGCATAGGGTTCTTCCCTGGAAATTCCCAGCCAAATTCCAAAATAAAATTACAAAAGTAAACCCACTTTTGCCTTCCTCAGACTTGATCTTTCACCTCTGTCTATCCATTCACTGAACACTTCCAGTGCTCTCCCCCAGCTGGTCAGAATTCTCCCTTCTTATGAAGGCTCATCAATGGAGCTTTCTCCACCTCTGTGGCTGCTTTGTGTTGCTCCTACCTTCCTGCCAGACTTCTCAGGAGAGGATTCTAGGGCCACCTCCGTCCCTGGGCTTCCTCCTTCACCCTCCTAGACTCTCAACTCTCTAGTCCTGAAGAGTGATTGTAACGTTTCTCTCCTGTAGTCCCTTTCTAATCTGTGCTTCCTTTCTTTCTAGTCACCACCCAGTTCCATCCAAAGCAAGGGTTCATATTTAATTAAGCATGGGCTACACTCCAGGTGCACCAAGTAGCATAGCTGGCACCTTAGACCATGTGTGGTACATACTGCAACAGATTCCTGTAAAAGGACCTAACAAAACAGGTACAAGCCTGGAAAAAATACTAACCTTTAGAGTCACTGATATTCAACGTAAAGAGAATTGCACAGACTGGTGCGAAGGAGGAACAGTTGTCTGATTCTGAAAAAATGTCTCTTATTGGATCACCTTCTGTTGATGGCAGACACAAGCTTTCAACTCACACATAGTTCTTCTCAAAGCTTTCACCATATGAATGGCATTATTTCAGACTATATTAATTTTCTTTGGAATGCTTTCAATGAAAGGTTGTTTTATTTCTTATCACTCTTCTGTTCTTTTGCCAAACAGTTTGCTCCCAAAGAATCTGGTAATCACCTGCTGTTGTTTGGACTAGGTGTCCTGAGATCAGATACAAAAGCTGTAAGTGGCGGCTTACCATTAATTTTCCTGATGATCTTGAGCAAGAAGTCTTCTTACTCCATGACAATGGTGGACAAGAACAGCATTCATGTAAAAGGCACTACTACTTAGAAATACCTGAGAGAGTACTGCCTATTAATTTTCTATCTAGGTTTTTATACACTGGCTAACACCATAGTATTTGAACACCTATCAATTTCTTCTAAATATATAAAAGTCAACTACCTACCTTTGCAGGCCAGCACCCACTAGTCTTGATAATGTTTTCAAAGTCCCATTAAAGAGAACCCTTGCTTCTTTAATGGGAGCCCAGGGATAGATAGTTAACTTTCTCCTGTTCCCTTAATAACCACAGGACTGTAATACCATGCTATGCCATGGTCTTGAATATGTCTGCTGCAGAGGAAAACAATGATTTTATTTTCCTATTGTTCATATTCAAAGAGATCCGAAGAACAAGAAAAAGAAGCTGGGAGAGAAAAGAATAGCAATATTTAAGTTTCCTCCTTATTTCTCCTTTCTGAGGTATTTGGATTTTCTCTATTTTTGCTAACTAATCTCTGAGGAAAGGATGAGACACATATGGCTAAGTCGCGCACTGGATTGGCAGAGGTGTGAACAGTTCAGAATTAGCATTTCCTCCTCCAGGTTAGTCATTTAGCCTGATGCACCTGCCTTCTGGAGATAAACACCACACACACACACACCAGCAGCTTCCTGACCAGCTGACAAAGCACTGTCCATGGAAACACTAGACAAACAGGTGAAAATGTGGTTAAGAGTGATATAAAAACAGTCTTCTCTCTAATAACTGCCTTCATTACACTTCTTATACAACAGGGGTCTCAAACTCAAACACCACGAGGGCTGCATGACGACTAGCAGAGACCACAGGAATATTAGTGCGGTAGCCTGAGGGCCACACCACTGAAACCTTTCCATACAATGATACTGCAAATATCGGTAATGATCGTGTCATTGTGGGCAACAGGAAATAGTTTTACAGGCCAAGCATTTGAGACCCCTGCTATATAACTTTGTGTATATTTTTATTCAGCTGCTATTGATGATCATAGAAGTTAGCATCTATACCTGGGTAACGTGGAATTTTTTAAAAAAACTGACTTGTGCTTCGAGTTGGCAAATAGCTACTTTTTTTGTAGTCTCAATATTTTTGTGAGAATATTGGATGGTAGGGTCCCTGACTGAACCTTTTCTTTTTCATCTTGACTGCAGATAGAAGTCCTGCTCAGATAGATTTCTACATCACAGGGTATAAAAGTGCTTGAAAGAAGGGAGGATACTTGCTTCTTCAAGAATTTGTAGCTGTAAGAGACCTGTGGAAAAGGAGCATCTCCATCGTTGAAAGACATGCAACATTAAATTTTATGAGTACGGAGAGACTAGAGAGAGTAGGCCTATTTCCCTTCCAGCTGTTTTCATAAAAAAAAAAAAACCTCTGAGATTTCCCCTTGCTGACACACCAACCTCTAGCTTTGGTGGGCAAATCTGTTGTTCACTAACATGGTGGGCTGAAGTAAGAGTGATTAGGAAAACTACTTTCATGGATAAGTACTTGAACAAACAAGTTGCCATATGTTCACAGGGGGCTCTGGTTAGAGTCCTAAGGACCAAGTTCAGGTCCCAAATGGGTTGGTAGGCGAATGTCAGGATAGAGGTTTTGCATGCCTGTGAGGAATCTTTGACCCATAGGATGTGAAAAGAAAAATCCATCCTGTGGGTGTTCATGGAATGCTGTGATGGCTATAAGGTATATTCTGATGGAATTAATGGATAGATTTGATGCTTTTAGATGAAGAAGATGGGCCATGATAGAAAGAATGGAGGCTGACATCGGTTAGGCACAGTTCTGATGATGTCAGTAATGCAACCAATGCCATTTCTGCAGGTGAGTCTTTGGCGTAGATGGTTTATGGCTATTTAAAAAAAAATATTTAGTACTGGGTCAGAGCAGTGAAGTTCTTCCTGAGAGAACCAACTGGGTACCAGGCTGTTATATGTAATCTGCTGGCGTCATGATTATTTGTGTGACTGTTGTGTTGTGTGAGGACATATTATGAGATGTAAGGTGATTGGAGATCTCAGTGGCATCTTCATCAGGTAAGTGTACCATGGTTGTCTGAGCCACACTGGTGCTCACAGTATTACAGTTGCTGATTTTCAGTGGATCTTTTTGAAGGACTCAAGGAATCAGTGGAATGGGAGGAAATGTGTATAATAGGCCTCCTCTCCATTGAAGGAGGAATGCATCTCCCAAGGATTGTGTCTTGATCCCTGACCTGGAGCAGTACACATTGGGCCTTTTTGATTGTTGTATGTAGCAAAATAATCTGTATGAGGGTGCCCGCACTAAAGGAAAACATTGTTCAGGACTTCCTGGTGTATTTCCCCACTCGCGATCTTGGAAGAAGGACTGAGGAAATCTGAAATCTGCATCCAAGGGTGCTAAGGGAATTGGCCGATGAGATTGCAGAACCGCTGGCTGTTATCTTTCAAAACTCATGGAGAACGGAGGAGGTGCCAGAGGATTGGAAAAAAGCAAATATAGTACCTATTTTCAAGAAAGGGAAAAAGGAGGATCCGGGGAATTACAGACCTGTCAGCCTCACCTCAATCCCTGGCAAAATTATGGAGCAGGTTCTCAAAAAATCCATCCTAAAACACTTGGAGGAAAATAAAGTGATCAGGAACAGTCAGCATGGATTCACCAAGGGTAAATCATGCCTGACCAATCATTTCTTTCTATGATCAGATGACTGGTTTTCTGGATGCAGGAAGAACCATTGATGTGATATACCCTGATTTTAGCAAGGCTTTTGATACAGTTTCCCACAGCATTCTCATTGGCAAATTAAGGAAGTATGGGTTGGATAGGTGGACTATAGGGTGGATAGAAAACTGGCTAGATCAACGGTTTCAGCGTGTGGGAATTAATGGTTCCATGTCTAGCTGGCAACCAGTCACGAGTGGTGTGCCCCAGGGGTCGGTCCTGGGGCCGGTTCTGTTCAACATTTTCATCAATGATCTGGATGATGGAATAGACTGCACTCTCAGTAAGTTTGCGGATGACACCAAGCTGGGGGGACCAGTAGACACGTTGGAGGGCAAGGACAGGATTCAGGGAGACCTAGATAAATTGGAACAGTGGGCCAATAGAAATATCATGAGGATCAATAAGGACAAGTGTAAAATCCTGCACTTGGGACGGAAAAACCCCACGCATTGCTACAAGCTGGGGAACATTCAGCTAAGTAACAGCACTGTAGAAAAGGACCTGGGGGTCATGGTGGATGGGAAGCTGGATATGAGTCAGCAGTGTGCTCTTGCTGCCAAAAAGGCCAATGGCATACTGGGCTGCATCAGAAGAAGTGTTACCAGCAGACCAAGGAATGTGATCATTCCCCTCTATTCTGCATTGGTAAGGCCACATCTAGAATACTGTGTTCAGTTTTGGGCTCCCCACTACAGAAAAGTACAGGGACATGCTAGAGAGAGTTCAGCAGAGGGCAACCAAAATGATTAAAGGGCTGAAGCACAAGCCCTATGAGGAAAGACTGAAAGCATTAGGCTTATTTAGTCTGCAAAAGAGAAGATTGAGGGGGGATTTGATAGCAACCTTCAACTACTTGAAGGGATGCTTCAAGGAGGATGGAGCTCGACTATTCTCGGTAGTAACGGAGGACAGAACGAGGAGCAATGGTCTCAAGTTACAGTTAGGGAGGTCGAGGCTGGATATTAGGAAAAACTTTTTTATTAGGCGAGTGGTGAAGCATTGGAATGAGCTGCCTAGGGAGGTGGTGGAATCTTCATCTTTGGAGGTGTTTAAGGCCCAGCTGGACAAAACCATGACTGGGATGGTTTAGTGGGAGTGGTCCTGCCTCTGGCAGGGGGTTGGACTAGATGACCTCATGATATCCCTTCCAACCCTATGATTCTATGAAATTGTATTTTGAGCTCCCAGTAGGTAAGTGGCAGATATAATGGTGGTGTTCTTGAGATACCAGTTCCATAGCCTGATCACTTGTATTCAGAGAATGTCTGGAATGCATGTTGCCCTGCCTGTTTATCTAAAACATACAGCCTACGCAGTCGGTCATAACCTTGAGATGTTGATGCGCTAGGAGCGCTTGAAGGCACAGACAGGCATATTGTACTTCTCGAAGTTCCAAGAGTTTTATGTGTAAGAATGTTTCTTCTGTGGACCATTTGCCTGGGGCAGTAAAATGTTGAATGTGTACTCCCCATCCTATAAAGGACATGTCTGTAATCATAAGATGAGAAGGTGGTTGCTGGAAAAATGGTAATCCATTTCCTAGATCTGATGGTATTGTCTACCAATGGAGGAATTGTTTCAGTTTCCAGGGGACAGAAGGAGTTTTGTGAATGGGCTGTAACCATGGTCTGTAAACTTTGGCAAACCATAACTGGAAGGGGCACACGTGTATTATTGCATCTTTGATTACAAAGATTGTTGTAGCCCTGTGCTCTAGAAGTTGCAGACAGTCCCATGCAGTGATAGTAGGAGTCTGAATGGCCGACTTTGTTAGTTGCAGGATCATGTCCAGTCTTTGGTCCGGTAGGGAGACCTAGGCTGTTCGTGAATCTAGATAGGCTCCTAGGAAGTGTATGTTCTAAGTTGGTAATAGGACGAATTGGTATTTTCAATAATCCCAAGGTCCAAAAGAGTAAAGTTGTGATGTCTACCATGTGGGAGGCCTGTGAAAGTGAGTCTGACCTTATCAGGCAGTTGTTGAGGTAGGGGAAAATAGTTATACCCTGCCTATGGAGATGTGCAGCAATGACTGCCAGAACCTTGGATAAGACTCAAAGCACTGTAGAAAGACCAAAAGGTAAAATGATACACTGGTAGTGGATACTGTTCACCACGAATCTGTTATACTTTGTGAGCTGAGTGAATGGATACATGGAAGTGTGTGTCTTCTATGTTGAAGGCCACAAACCAATCCCCATATTCAAGAGCTGGAATAATAGTCTCAGGAGTAACCATCTTGAATATATGGTGAGTTATAAACTTGTTTAACTTTCTGAAGTCTAGAATAGGATGCCACCCTCCTGATTTCTTTTGGGTAAGAAAATAAGGGAAATAAAGACAGTTGCCTGAGTGGATATTGGGTACCCTTTCTCTCGCACCTATGTGCAGCAGGTGCAAGACATCCTGCTGCAGGAATTGTATGTGAAAAGTGTCCCTGAAGAGGGAGGGGGAAGGATGGTAGGAAGGGGTCTTAGATAGAAAGGGAACAGTGTATCTAGATCGGAGTGTCTCTGGAGCCCATCTATCAGAAATGATAGTCATCCAACAATGGAGAAAGGGCTGCAAGCGTTCTCTGTAGAGTGAGTATCAAGCCCAAGAATGTGAGGGGGAGTATGATGACCATCAACTGTACCTCAAAATTGGGCTTTAAGGGGGGTGCCTGCGAAGTGGAAGACTGTTTTGATGGCTGTCGTCGATGCTGTGTGCATGGACTGGTACATGGCTGATAGTGTTGATGCCTGTATTGCGGTCCATTTTGAAGTTGTGTAGCAAGGAACTGTGGCCTTCCTTGGAGCCTGGGCCTGAGGAAGGGCCTGAATGCCCTCTCTGGCCAAAGCTAGGCATTACTAGCCTGAAGCCCTGGCGTGAACAGGACAGGACAGGACGGGGAAGTATAAACAGCCAGCCTAGCAGCTCAGTTGGTGCTGAGCTGCCCTGGAGGAAAGATGCTCCTGCAGTCAGGCCGCTAGCCTGGCAGGACCGCAGCTCCCTCGCCAACCAGATCCCTGCCTATGAGTAGGAGGCCAGAGTGCCTACCCAGTTTGCCTGGATCTAAAGACTGGGAAGAAACCCACTAGACAGTGTTACTTGATAGCTCTGTGTTCTTAGAGAATCAGGGCATATTATCCAGCCACTGAGACTGACCCTCCCCCCCCCCGCCCCATCACCTTCAGCATCTGCTTGACCCAGAAACAATGAAAGGCAGTGGGAGGGACACCTAAAACCCCTTTGCACAAGGGTGCTGGAATTAGGACAACTCCTCTAGCCTCATCTACATGGAAGATGTGAGCCATTAGCACATTGAATGGACAGCAGAAGCTTCACTTGCATCAAGAATGGAACAATTAGCATACTGAGTGGAGAACCAAGCTCCAAGGCAGGAGTCGCACTGAACTCGGACTGGCAAAGCAGGGAAGTACTGCATGATGGAGGATCTCAGCTCCAGAGACAAAGGAACTCATGTCTGCACATATCCAGCTCAGCAGTTATCAGACCAATTCTACTGAATAGATCTTCAACTGATATCCAACATACAGAATCTGTCTGATTGCATTGTATGCTCCCTCAGAGGAATGCCACCCATCACCAGGAATGATTAGCTTCTACTGTCCACCTAAACAAAAACACCTCTGGTATACTCCCTTAAGCCATTATTTACCCCAAAACAACCCTAGTGTTCTGCCTTGAACCACTGTTTCTTCCCTACAAAAATCCCTACCCAAGTTCTACATGGGAGTTAGGTTCTGAATCTGTTTTGATGCCTGATCTGTTGCCTGGACCTACAAGCTGCATCAGGTCCACTGGGACTTCACCTTCTCCTTGCTGATTGTGGTGGAGGTTCTGCCTGTCTCCAGCACTCCAGCACCCAAGCTGAACAGCCTGGTTCCCGGGTACCTTTGAGCTGTACTGAGTGGTGAGACAACCCTCTCCCCACCTTATCTTTTTTTTTTTCCCCCTCTTAGTCCAACTATAATTCTCTAAACCTGATCTTTTGTAATCCACTTGAGCTAGCTTCCCCCAATACTATAAGTGAAACTGGGTAACATTATAACTGTTTGATCATTTTCCTCTTTTTGTATGGTTGTCAATACTGTAACTGTTTGGGCATTTTTCTTTCCTTTTATAATTATTCATAAGTTTTATATACCTGGCAATAAAGTAACTCTCCTAATCAAGCTGGTTGCCAGACTTCCTCTCTGTTCTTGGATTCCCCATATTGCTATGCAGCAATGTTCCTTTCACCCAGCCAGAGATCCCTGTGATGCCCAATTCCTTGTAAGTTTTACCCATTAAGGGGTTAACAGCGTGCTGAACCTGTGGCATACAAGGGTGACAGCTGAAAGTGCTGTTTTAACCCAGCCTGCTCAGATGCATACTCAAGTCTAGTCTGGTGTGGTCCAGGGTCACAGAAAGGTGACAGCAGACAAGTGCTGTGTAACCCAGCCTGCTGAGTTCAGGGACATATAAGGGGTCAGCTGAGAGTGCTGATAGCCCTGGTCTGCTCAGTCGCACTTAGAAATCCAGTCTTGGGAAATTTAGGTCCGCAATGGTGGCTCCATTTGGAAGGATTTGTGGAAGGGAAGAGTAAGCTCTACATAGAAACAAGTGACACAAGCAGTACACTAATAGAATTACAACCTTCCCCTGCACCCTGAGGAAGTATCCCTAATAAATGAGCATACCCTGAGTTGATGGGCAAAGTTGGTAACAAGTGGACTGGGGCAACTATCCTAGAAACTCTTATAGCTCTGAGGGGCCACCTCCCCCCAGGGAGATACAGGGGGCTGAGGACTATGAGGACCTGCCTGAGGCCTGTGACCTGGAGGAACTACCCTCTGCTGAGGACCCCTGTGCCCTGGAGGAGCTACCAGCTGCAGAGGGGCCCTGCGACTTAGAGGAGCTGCCTTCAATCGAGGAACCCGAGGCCCTTCTGGACCTGCCACCCCTGGACAGGGAAAGACTTATAGGGATTCCCTGAGCAATCTACACACCCGGCCCCATGAGTATGAGTTGTGAGGGAGGGACCTAGCATCTCAGTCCTCTACATCTTCTTGAACATCATTGGACCAGTGGAGGGAGAGGTTGAGGTGGAAGCCTGTATTGGTGCGAAGGAGATGGCCAATGAGGGAGCCGAAGAATAGGACCAAGCATCCCATGATGGCTAGTGGTGTTGGTAAGCATAAGGGTAAGTGTACCAAGGAGGAGGGCATCAAGGATATGATGAGTAGACAGGTGGTATCTGTGGTCTATTGTCCCCATGGTTGTGGGGAGACAGGTTGCAGAGAAAAGGTGGTTGAAGGTTCTTCTGCCTCATCGTTGTTGCTGGAAAAGACTGTGGAGGTGGAGAGTCCCCAGTACCAATGTTCTGGTAAGTGGTAGGGAGGGTAAAGTATGTATCCCCTTATCGCAGTCTGGTGCTTGTGCTTCTCTGTATGTTTGCTTGGCACCGTGTGGTCCTAAAGCTGACTCTATGCTGCAGAGATTGGTGACGGTGCAGAACCTGTATGGGACTGGAGGCAGAGTGGCCAGGGCCAGTCAGTCTGTGCAGCCTGGCCCCACACTCCTGCCCCTCCCTTGAGCTGGAGGTGGAGTAGCCAGTTCAGGGGCTAGGCTCTCTTCTCTTGCCGCGCCTCTGGGCCAATCTGTCCTGCCCCCAGGGCAGGACAGCCAGCCCAGGTGTGGAAAAGAGAGTGAAGCCCTGCCTCTGGGCTGGCCTGCTCCGCCCCTGGGGCTGGCTGGCTGACAGCAGGGAGGGGGCAGTGATGCGGGCCCCAGGGAACCGGGGCAATCACCCTTCTTGCCCCCCCCCCCCTTAAGGATGGCCCTGACTGGATGGTGCTGATGCCAGTGTTAGTGCTGAAGAGTTTATCAGTGTGAAGGTTGATGGTGCTGTGAAGGAGTCAGTCTGTGCCAGCTGACGAGGCAGTGCTGTAGAGGATGCCAGTGCACCTAGTGTGTCCTTAGGCACTAGTGGAGGACAATGTGCTCTAGAAGAGGCTGTTTTTGAAGGTTTACTAACCATCATTCCAGGAGCCTGGGGCATCTTCTCCTTGTGGTCCGAATGTAAAGAAGAGGACCTTTTCAGGGATTTTGCTGCCAATGTACTCAAGCAACCTGACGCCTCTTTAGTACATCATTTAGGGGCTGGCAATGGCAATCTCCTCCTCTTCGTTGTGGAGTGTGATGGAGTACTACGCCTCTCAGAGCACTGAGCCTGAGAAGCTGTTGCAGCCTGCCTGGGGTCAGAGGGTGGCTGGAGAGAGTGCTCCATTATTAATAATTTGAGGCAAAGGTCTCTGCCCTTTTGCGCTCAGGATCTTCAATTTTGGCAGTGAGGGCATTTTAGAGAAATGTGCCCTTCACCTAAACATTTAATACAGGCCGCATGACCATCTGATGCTGGAAAGGCATCATGAAAGGTCATGCAATTCTTGAGGCCTGGAGAATCTGGCATCATAGAAAAACAGTGGAGAATGAAATTTTTTTAAACTACATGAACAGGAAAGATATGAAAACATGGTAAGGGAAGAGATAAAATTATGAAAAGGAAGAAACATGAACTAGGAAGGAAGAATTGAGATGAGCTGAGGAGAAGTTAGAGCTCCATCCATATCTGCAGATGGTCGAGAAGGAACCGAGGGGAGTCTGCCTGCATGCACAATGAGAGGGCACTGAAACTGGCACAAGGCTGCCCATCACCACCTGCACAATCCAGACGAGCACTGTTAGAAGGTTCTCCAAGTCACGTTGTGTGGATGTGCCAGCACCCATGGGGACACAACTTGAAGGAGAATCTCTCTTTCCCACCAGCAGACCAAAGTACTGCCAGGACAGCAGCACAGACTGGGTCTTAATGGCTCCAGTAGCAGCACAAGGATGGGCAAACGCTCAGTGCTTGGGCCTGGAGTTGATAACCTGTCCTGTATCCATCATCTCCTCTCTGCCATCTTTCATTTTTCCTGTTCTGCTTCAGCCATCTTTCTCTTCTCTCAGTGTCTGTAGTAACATCTTGCCCACTACCACCTTGCACGCTCTTAGATTCTAGGGAGACACTAACAACACAGGCGCCATCCCTTCCCCCTAACTTAGCCTCATGTAGAGCTCTGATGACCTGCCACACAACTTTTCCAGGGATGAAGAGAGAGAAAACAAGTTTTCCTTACAGCCACCACTATCCTATCTCTACAGGTTTCAGTGGGTTATTTATTCATTTATTTTCATGACAGATGAAGGAACACAGTTTCTCCCCCTTCCCCAGAACTCTTAAGGCAGCAGATACTCCAAACAATAGAAGTCCTTCTCTTCAGGCAGCTGCCAGGAACCAAGTTGGCAACAATCCCTGAAAAGAAATAGGAGCTTATACGAAAGAGGCTTTTGCTTGCAAATGGGGGAAAAAGGGATAGGGAAGCTTGAAACCCTAAATATCCAACATCTACATTCACAAAGTAAAAGTGTCTCTGTGTACTCAAGTATGAACGTGATTTACAGAAGATCAAATGATGATTCTTCCTTAGCCTGCCTCTCTCTCTCTTTTATTTTAAATATATATACACAAATAGCATTACTGGATAGAACTTGAGCAAAAGGGGAAAATGCATCTGCTATGTGATGGCACAAGAAAGGTGGTGATGAGCTGTTCTCACTATGATCAGACAAGGTGAGCAACCTAATATATGTTCTAAATAAATCCAGTAGGAACAGTTTTCAAGTTAAAGAGTTTCTCCTCTCTCTCTAATTAGGTATGTGATCTTGGAAAGCTTTGCTTAATAAAATAGTGCTTATTAGGGAAGGTTTTTAAAGCTTGCAGGACTTCCAATTCTGTATATTACAATTTTTCTTTCACTGCCCTTGACATGTGCAATATCATTTTAAAAGTGATCTAAATATTTTATTACTCATTCTTGCTTTTTTTTGATAGTTTGTTTTTATTGAACCACTAACAGTACATCATCTCCAAGAAGAAAGGTAGTGTTTATTATGCAAAACACACAGTCAATGATTGGCATCCAAGGCCAATTGATCTACCCATTACCACTATCTCCCAACCCCCACAAGCACTACTACAAAGCTATTGATTTAAACACTGCTGATCGGTTTCCATTTTCTGATTTGGGCATGCCAATTAAGAAAGTGAGTAATTGTGATTACACTGCTTCAGGATCAATTAGATTTGATGCAAGACAAAGTGCTCCTTTTGGAAAAACATAGGAACATAAATTATGATTGGGGAATGTTTTACTGCTGAACATGCCCCAAGTAGCTCAAATAAATGATATATGTACATATCTTAATGCAAGATGATACGGCAAAATGAAGGTGTTAGGACACTTGACAAAATAGTCTTGAAAAACCCACACATCTCCACACTAGCTTTTGAACAAAACTTTTTAGAAGCCTTGAAGAGTTTAAAAAAAAAAAAAAAAAGATCCTCCCATTAAGTGTATCTGAAACAGACTGACCCAGCTGAAAGACCACCACAAAACACAGAATCTCCTGAGATACATATATATACGGACATACTACTATGATTTTTGGAACAATAAAAGAGCAAATTTCACTTACCTTTATTTTTAACTCTTCAACAGTAGCCTGAATTATGAACGGGTTTAATTGAACAGTGAGGCAAATAAAGTAAGCAATTCCTATTCTTAAATTTAACTTTAAACTTAGTGTGGAGCTTGAGCTTTGTCATTGGACTCACATTGTCTAAATCATTAAAATGAATACAGCCCTGGTATCTGAGGCAAATCTATCTATGGTGACGTTACTCATAGTCTGGCTGGTGTTCAGGAATATTGATCTGTCTTGTTTGTCTAATAGGAAAATAATAAACAATTACTAGGCAACGTTGGAGAAAGTAATCAGTTTTTATATACCGCTAATATAGCAGACCTCCCAAAACATAAAGGTGATGATCTGCATAAAATCAATGTGTTATGCTACATCGCTTATACTTATCACTGCAGAGATTCTCAGCAATAAATGATGTAAGTTGGCAACCAAATCTTTTGTATACTTAAAGGATGTGCTTAAAAGAAAAATATTTGCTTGTTTTAAAAAAAGAATTTATGTGTTGGATTGCCTAGAACTCTGCTTCCACTCATTACAGCAAAACAAAGCTTGTGCCAGATTAATGCACCGTACAGTAAAATAAGCTTAGTTTTTACAGATTTCAGATCAGTTCCTGAATACCACTGCTGCTATCATCATCAAGGACAACACAAGAACATAACTCGTGTGTGCTACATGCTATAGGCATCCTGCTGGAAATAAGAATGTCTTTAAAATAACCTCACACTGGGGACTTAAGAGTATAATAAAAATTTCACAAAGAACAAGCTGTTGAGAAAAACATTTTCAGTAGTGAACACCTCCCCCCCCCCGCACACCCCAAGTGAAAAACTGAACTGCAGTGGCTCTTCTTGAACATCATGTTTAACATATGTGAAAGCACAGTAGATTTTCTGTAACAGTACAAAGCTTATATCCCCAGTCTTTTAAGAGCTATAAAATTTTTCAAACTAACATTGACCACTGTACACAGTAATTTTTTTAAAATACTTGAACAAGCAAGACCACAGAGCTTCTCGAAGGAAGGGTTCTAATCAGTTTGCTGCACTGTGATGTGGAGGACAATTCCGCGGCTCATGGGGCAAGCAGTAAGACAAGCTTTGTACATTATCTGTTTCAGGATATGTTAAGAGGAAGGTAAAGACTAGCAAGCATGTTCATTTAGTGATTTGGGAAAAAGTATTTGGACTCTGCTACTATTTTTGCATGGAATCACATTGCCTGACAATGAGGCTCCCAATGGGCGGCGAGCAGACACTCTTTCTGCTTAACTAAAGATATAAGGGACTTAGATACAATGCAGGTTCTTAGGTGTAACAATGAATAAAGTATATACCAAAATACAAATATGCAAGGCATGTATGGCACACACTAATGGGTCAGCCACCTAGTAACTTCTCCTCCATACTCCCATTTTATTATTTTTAAAATTTGGAAGAGGATTCTCTTACTTGTAAAACTGGGGATGGCTATTTGAGTAACAAGCACTACAAGCCTATTATATAATTCTTCAACAATCAGGATGGCCCTTTAATGGTATTAAAACCCTTAGGTTTGGTGTGGTTAGATTTGCAACAGAGAAAGAAACTATACTAATACAGATTCTGATATAAACTGCTTCCTGTGAGAACAATAAGAGGGTGATCCTAAAAGAGAGATGCTAATGCTACAAGCAAGCAAATACTTCCAAGCTGATTAAATAAATAGTAGTACCCAGGTACAGGAAAGGCCAAGAAGGCTCAAGAAACTATAAAAAAGGTTGGCTGCAAGACTGTTACACTGACTGTTCTGCAAATAGAGGTGAGGTCCCTTAAAAATTATCTCCACACTCCAAAGAGGTAGCCATGTTAGACTAGTCCAGCAAAACAAACAAGGAATCTGGTGGCACTTCTAAAGACTAACAAATGTATTTAGCAAATATATTTGTTAGCCTTTAGAAGTGCCACCAGATTCCTTTTTTAAAAAAAATTATTGTTATAGTCTATGAATTCCTGTATTTGTATGAGCACTCAGCTTTTGAGTTACGATATTTTTGCTTGGCTTCATTTTCTTTTTTTGACTTTTAAATTGAATATTAAAATATATTTGTAAAAATTCAGTCAACATCAAGTGGCAGGATCTATCTGCATCCTCAAAGTTACCAAACCAAACTTGTGAAAAGAAAAGAACCACAGCCAAGTACCTAACAAAAGAAACCAATACAAACAGATGGGTAACTCATCAAGACTTCAAAGAGAAACCTCAGAATTGGAAAAAAATATGCAGATTCAATTGTGTGAAAGCAGAATTAAACTGTGACTGTTCTTTTCCCATTACAAGAAGTCATTTGACCTCACCGTTCTTTATGTGCTGTTTCCCAGTGTTTGAATCTTAACAACTGTTTTGATTTGCTGTTACAGTATGACGTGATCCCATGAAATACACTCCCCTGCGTTTATTTTCCACCCATTCTGTAAGTTTCCCCCATCTTCAAAATCTCTGACGAAGTGGGATTTTCTCTGACGAAAGCTCATGTGATAAATAAATTTGTTAGTCTTGACTTTTTGCTTATTTTACTGAACTAGACTAACATGGCTACCCCTCTGGAACCTGGCAACAATTTATTTAGGCAACCCAGATCTGAAAGCACTTCAGTATATTTTTTGTATGTTAATTCTCATCAAATATGACAAACTTTAAAAAAATAATTGGGAAATATCCTGATAAGAACCCTCCCCCCCCATTAATTCTTGGAATAGTAAATGTGACAAATTAACTATGTCGCATTTCTAGAAACATTTCTTGAATGTCTATTTTATTATGAGCTATATTGCACACTTCTTTGACACATGCAGAAAATACTATAAATATCTTGCCCATAGAATTTCTAATCAGGCTTCCAACTACTTCAACATATAATCAGAGCAAATACAAATATGTTTTAAATATAGTTATGGAAGAGATTGAGTAAACAAGGCAATGACTACAACAATTTCCCCCCACATTTCCATTCAGAACAATCAACTATTGAAACAAAACTAAAGCAAACTTACCATAACTGGAAACTGGCGGCTTGAGTAGAATCACAAAAGTCAATACCCATTGAGACAGTAATGGATTCCTCAGGCTCAAGAAATTCTACAACAGAACATGTAATGTAAATTAAGCATGAAAATAAAATCAAATCTGCCAATCTAAATGCAAAAATATGATACTATGTAAAAAACCAAATGTTTACAGGTTTTTTCACTTTGACAGGTTTTAACCAGATTTTGTATTTTTATTCTTAAAACTGGATTGGGAGAAACTTCCTACAGTAAGCACATTTTAACTATTACCATTAAAATCTCAGTCACACCATCAGTGAACCAAGCCTTTATGTTAAAATAGCAAGGACAAATAATTATACAAAAATGGTAAGGTCCCATGATATCTATTTACTTGTGTACAGAAGAGGCATTTGTACTTCTCACTTGGCGTGACACCACATGCTCTTTAGTTTTCAGGCAGAATGAACAAAGCCAGTACAAGAGCATTAGTAATATGTATATTACTACACAGTGATGGAGAAAAAATAAAAACTAAAAAAATTCTATAGCCAATATGTGACCTTTTTCTCCCAATTTTGTTTGCACTGGTTACATAGGAGACTGGGGAAGATTATGAACCTAAAATAAAAGATAATTCTTTGTTTTACAAGCTGCGCAGAATGGAGCACTTTCTGAATGAAGACATCAACAGCAAATTCAGTTTGTTTCTTGAACCTCTTTAGAGCCAGATCCACAGCAAGCCTACATTGCTGCAGGTTGAAGGATTTAGGTTTGTGGGGAAACTTGGGTCCCTCGCTGACACCAAAGGAACAAATACAAAAAATGTTTGTTGGGGAGAACTTCAACTAGAGAACAGTACAAGAGAGGCAACAAACATGAAGAGACTTGAACAGAGGGCATTACAGAAAGAAATGACAAAATCAAAATGCATGGACAAAGACACGCTACTGTGTTCTGCATATTTAGATCAATACAAGGTCAAGGCTTCAAAGAAAAGCTGCTGAGATCAAACTTATTTGCAAATTTGATTGTTTTGCTTCAGGACTTAATAGGGACTTTGGATTTTTCTCTCGTCACAACAAGTGGTTTGATCTCATCTTCCTCTGTATGCTTTTCCCCAGTGTTTGAATATTTACAACTGTTTTGATTTGCTGTTATGGTGTGACCTGATCAATTACTTACCGTATATAATTGGGTACAAGCTGATCCGGGCACAAGCCGACCCCCCAATTCTGAGCCCAAAAAAGAAGCCAAAATTGGTGACCCAGGTATAAGCCGAGGTCCCCTTTTGGTCTTGGCCCCTAACCCCCCACCCACTGCTGCTGGCTTTCTCTGGAGTTTCTGACAGCTTCCCTACCCCAAAATCTCTGCTGCTGCTTTTCCCTTGCCCCCTCGCTGTCCATTCCTCACTCCTGCTGCCCCCTGCTCTGCCCTTTCCTCACTGCTGTCCCCCTGCTCCTCCTACTGTGCCCTGACTCTTCACTGCTGCCCCCCTATTCCCTTCTCAGTTCGGTGCTGTTGTTCCCCTGTTCCCCAACACCCTTTCTCTGTCACCCCCCAACCCCTGCTGCCGCTCTTTCCAGCCTGCCAGGCACCCCCCCAATCCCCGGTTCCTGTTGCTGCTTCCCTGGGCTCCCCAAAAACCCTGGGTCCTCCTGCCGCTCTCCCCGGACTCCCCGACCCCCCCCCCCCCAAATGCCCAAGCCCCACCGCCTCTTCCCTGGCCTCCCTGAACACCACCCCCAAAACCCTCCCGGCCGTCCCATCACTTTCCCCAACGCCCTGACCCCCTCCCCAACCCCTGGTCCCTGCCACCACTTCCCTGGCCTCCCTGAATTCCCCCCTCAATGTCCAGGCTGACCCCCCCTGCCCAGGACCCCCTTACCTGACTGCTCCAGAGGCTGGGGTCCCCTCCTTACTCCTGCCCCTGTCCAGGCCGACTGCCCAAGGTGGCCACCCAGCAACACTGGGGCTCCCACTGGCCACATGGTCAGGGAAACTGCTGCGCTGGGGCTGTCTACCATATTCTCCTGAGTATAAGCCGAGTACCTGTTTTGAAGCC
>ML681990.1:43669342-43713205 GCA_007922195.1 Podocnemis expansa | reverse complement strand
CCCCCCCCCCCCGGGCCCCCTTACGTGGCCACTCCAGATGCCGGGGTGCCCTCCTTACTCCAGCCCCAGCCTGGGCCGACTGCCCAAGATGGCCACCTGGCAACACTGAGGCTCCGGCCTGCCACATGGTCTGGGAAACTCCTGGGAGGGGCTGTCTACTGTATTCCCTTGACTATAAGCCGAGAGCCTGTTTTGAAGCCAATTTTCAGGCACAAAATTTTCAGCTTAGACACGATGATATACGGTATACTTCTCTTCATTTATCTCCTCCCATTCTGTAAATCCTCCCATTTTCAAAGCATCTCACGAAGTGGGATCTTCTCCCACAAAAGCTCATGTGGTAAATAAATTTGTTAGTCTTTAAGTACCACAAGGACACCTTGTTTGTTATACTGAACTAGACTAAACCAACTGCCCCTTTGGAACTTGGCTACATATTTATGAACTCAGGAGGAGTCAGTTGATTAATGATATGGAAAAATAATAAAAATGTTTAACTGCAGCAAAGCACATTGCAGTATGTGGAAAACACGGAGGCAGGGGTTTTCAAATAATGCAGAATAACTGATGGAAAACAGAAGGTGCTTCAAGAAAGTTAAGTCTGTGTAAGGATCAGTGTGGCATCAAAAAAGAAATACTCCATGCCCAATTAACCATGGTTAGCGGCAGAGCAGCTGGTTGCAGAGTAAAGTTGGGAGACTGGTAAGCATGCCTGTCTACACTGACGATTCCACTGTGACTCCCTGATGGAATTATGGGGCTCAATCTTCCTAAAGCAGACAACATGCCTGAGAAACATAACAAAAAATAAAAATACAAAAAACAGGGTGGTGGATATAAAAAGTTTTGATCCAGAAGACAGTGAGAAAGAGAACTTGAGCATAAGCAAATCAGAAAAGCAACAATATAGAAAAAACCAAACAACTAGGTAAAATTTAGTAGAATTCTTTTCTGCTTGAGGTTACAAAGGACAGAATGTGTACCACAAATAAATGCATCCATTTCAAATTGGGGAGGAGGGGCTAGGAAAAAGTTGGCAAAAACCTACAGTGAACATGTCCATTTTTAAAGCGTGACACGAATGGAACCTTTTGATTAATCTGGTAAAAATTCTACCAGTTTTTATGTCTGAATTTTGAGAATAATATTCCAATGTGGATTTTAGGAGAAAAGTTAAAAATTGGATAAAAAAAGTGATTTGCCACCTTCTATCTACAGAGGCTTCTGCCTCTCTATACAGATGTTGTAGCTCACACTAGGGGCTTATTTATACACCGAGATGGGCCATTCAGTTCAACTTAATACCATTTTGAAATAGATGCTTAGCTGTAAAAATAATAAAGATTATTATTAAAATACAAGCCAAATCCAATGTTATTCCTATAAAATACTTGGCCACATGTTTTGTTTCCATCAGCATGAAAAGCTTAATATGAAATAAGTGGCTAAGTGCCATTTGTATTTCTTGGATGTGAACATAACTTGCTTTGCATTTCTTTGGCACAAGCCTCCAGTTGTCATTGTCCTAAGATAGCTGCGCAGTCACTCTAGTGACCAAACAGCAGTCAGCTGGAAAAATTTTTTTTGCCTAGCTCTTTTTGGTCCTTTTCAAAGTAAATAATGGAAGGATACATAAACTGGCAGTTAAAAATGCCACTGCTAATATCCTAGCAATCTTTTTCCTACAGCATTTGAAAGCTCTCCATGCTCTGGGTCGAAACCATGTTTAGAAATTATTATTTATTTCTTCTATTCTACACTGGTCAATGAAAGGTCATCCCATCAACTTACTATACCAGCTGCCAGAAAAATTAACACTCCTCTATTGTTTTAACCTTTCAATGTTTAATATTTGAAAGATTCATAGTTCAACCATCGGATATTTAAAAATGGGGTTTATTATTTAAATAGTCAAAGAAAGTTTATTACATGAACAATGAAGTATCTCCCCCCACCCCCACTATCACAGACAACTATCCATATAAGTATTGATAAAATGAGGACCACATGGGCACCTCAATCAATGCATTTTATCCTCTCAACACTTCTATGACAAGGAAGTATAAACCCTATTTACATATGAAGAATGAAGGCACAATACATTAAATGCCTCACCTTAGTTAAAACAAAATTCCATGGCTGAACCAGAAATTGAAGCCAGGTCTCAAGTTCCAGTCTCATTACAAAGCTATGCTTTTCAACATACAATAAACCTTCCTACTCCAGAATAAGCTGAAAGAAATTCTTCAAGCCAGAAAAGTCTTCATCTTCCATCAAGTCATAGTTAAGGGCGTTTCATACTTCAAATACCTTTTTCTTTTAAATTTCTCTCTACTCTTATTTAAGTTTCTTTAAAACATTCCAACATAAAACTATCTTACAAACAAGATTCCTTAAATTTAAGAGAACAACAACTCAGTAATCATGTAATGGCACTTCTGAATGGCATGGCATTTTCTGACTATGTGGTCAATACCCTGATGAAGGCCAGAGATGCTCGGAACATTTTTGCCAAAACACGATGTTTTATCAAAAAAAATTTAGGTCTGAGAAAGAGACAGACAGACAAAATTCCTAGGTGATCACAGTACTCACCTGGGATATGGTAAACCCTTTACTGACTAGGAGTGATCTGGTAAAGTCTCCCTTATGCGAAATGATCTGAAGGAATTACAACCAGATGTAATATGACTATGGTTTGACTAATTTTAACTATACTGGAAATACTCCCTTTTAACTGACACCTAGTTAAAATGCACAAATCCTTGCCACGTAATGCTTTAATTTTTTTTTTTTATTCCGTCAATTTCTAAAAGAGAAAAGATTAACTTTTTGAAAATATACACTTGGTATTTTCCACTGCATGCTTTTAACTAAACAGAAGAATAGGTTTTTGCATAGATTGTTTTTAAAAGATGATTTGATTACCTATTGGGTTAAATACATGCATCTTCATGCCTGTAGGTAGCTTTTTCTCCCCTATGTGAATATTCTCTAACTTCTGGTCAGTGGTGTTCATTAGTGTCACTTGTACAGATACCATTTGATCTCCATAAATGCACGGTTGCCTTGAGAAGTGATAATGAGCTGCTAATCCTTTCCCACTCATTCGATGAAGCAATTCATGAGTTTTCGTTGGCACAAAGACTGGAGTATTGACCTGTTATATAAAAGGTAAAAATTTGTGAACAATGCATTAGACATTTCTCATGGACAACAGATTAAGGACATAATGTGACAGTTGAATATTGCACTAGTTGGAACTCCCTCTCTCTTCTGTGGCAGATTTGGGTATGCAAGGAATGCAGGATCAGGGGGCATACTGATTTTCATGAAAATACTTTAAAGTCTTTGACTTCATCAACAACAAAGGGTGAATGTGTGGAAAAACTATTAGAACAGGTGAAAACATTCAAGTCTACAAATACAACACAATCAAACCAGTATTATGAAATCATAAGATAACAAAATCAAATTACAAAATTTCTGGCATTCAGAATTACCAGCTCTGCTTGAAGTTCTCTTATGAGACTACTTCCAATTGCTTATAATTTTGGCAGGTTTCAACCATTTGAGCTGAGATTTGTCTGCTTTAAGCCAACAGGAGAGAGTGTTCTCCCACTGACGTAATTAATCCACACCTAAAGAGTGGTGGCAGCTACACTGGCTGTCTATACCAGCACTTATATCTGTGTTATTTATGCTGTTCAGGGGGTGGAATACTCATATCCCAAGATGCATACTTTTGCTAACATGAGTAGTAGTGTAGACATAGCCTAAATGTCAGAGCCAAACAAGATAGTCTCTGTCATAAGTAGTTAGCACATATTCTAAGGGATCATTCAAAGCAACGTGACCTCTTAACATGCCTATAAACATAGGACAAAAATGGGAAGTCACTGGGTTATAAACTGCTATAAGTAGTCATAAATCCATTAGTATATGATTTTCACTATCTAGCGAAGTTATGAATTTAAGCTCCAAAGCTTGCCTTTTTAAAGTGTTGTGCAGGCTTCCTTTGAGGATGTGGGCTGATGGTCAGATATAAAATGATTGCTTTGTAAAAATGGTTCACTCACTGGTGATCGGGTGTTTTTGTCTTTATCATTTTCCTGAACTCCCATACGCAAGGTAGTTGCATTCATCCACCAATCCAGGGAGTTAACATTCCTGCTGGCACTGAATGGGCATGTCCTTTGCATAAGGAGCTGGGGAGTACACTGTTTTAAACAGCCCTGTAACTTTTAGAGATAAAGTCTGCCACACTTAAACACACAGATGCAGGGGGCCATATGTCCTAGAAGTGTCAGGCAGGTCCTTTTGTAGACATTAGATGAACTTTTAGGTCTGTGGAAATGGTTACTGTCTGGAATCTGGCTTGCAGTAGGAAAGCTCTTGATTACTGCAGAATCCAACAGTGACCCTGTAAACTCTATCCATCTGAACTGGGGAGAAGACTCACTTGTTCTTATCCATCAGAAGACCTGGTACACTGAAGGAGGATGGGCCTTGACGAGACTGAGTTCTACCTAGTTCTTGTCCCAACCTCGAACCAGCCATGGAAAAGATATGGAACTAGTTTTGGAAATACTTGCCTCCTTGCTTTTCTTAGGAATAGGGCCAACACTACCATCTATTTTGTAAATAATCAGAGCTGCAGATAGGTCAAAGACCAAGACAGTAAACTATTAATGGAAGTTGTTGTCCAGGAATCTTAGGATTTGCGCCTGGGCTCGATAAACAGACGTGTAAATATAGATCCTTCAAGTCAAGGGCAGCATACCAGTCACCAGAATCCAAACAAGGTCCATCCTAGATCTGGAACAAGCATATAAAGAAAATAAGGTTTCCCATAGCCACCCAAGTTTCTATGATATGCAAACGTAGTATAATAGGGGTGAGAGTGACCATGGGAAACTTTATTTTCTTTACATATTTGTTCCATGTCTAGGATGAGCCTCCTTTTGCCTTTGGCATCAGAAAGTAACATGAGTGAAGTCTTTCTCTCTTGGGTGGAGAGAAGCAGCCTCCTCTACAGCTTCCATGTGAAGGCAAGATTGGACTTCTAGAACAGAAACAGCCCCAAGAGAGTGGTTGGTCTCTTAAGAGGGAAAGGGAGTGGGAGAGAGGGGCTGAAATAAACTGAAGGGTGTCTCCCATTTTGCAGTACTTAGAACCCATTGGTCTGTGGTTATAGAGGCCCCAGAACATAGGAAGGAGCGTAAACTGTTGAGAAAAAACAGGAGCAAGAGAAACTGACCCAGGACACACTGGTATTCTGTCATCGACAAGGCAGTTGAGCAGATTATTTGGAACTTCCTGGCTGTCTAGATTAACTTGCTACAGAAGAAAACTAAGGAAGTGTCTCCTCCTCTGTTTTTTCCCATTTTCTGCAGTAGTCATGCTGTTTAGGTGTGAAAAATGGATATCATTGGTACAACTATGGGTGAAATTGTTTCTTTTTAGGAAATTAAGTGTACTTCAGCATAGCTGTTTAGTCTTTCAACCTTTGACACTTCTATCAAGCTGAAAGAACAGTGTCAGACCCTCAAAGGATCATTTATCATCTGGTGGACCTTCTATGGAAGGCCCAAAATTTGAAGTCATGAATATGCCTGTGCATCATCATTAGGTCTAGCAGATGAATCTGCCCCATCTAATGCAGTTTGGAGAGAGGTCCTAGTCACAAGTTTGCTCTCTTCCAAGATGGCCTTGAATGCCTGGGATCCACTAGTAATCTGTCCTTGAATTTCAGAACACTGTTCCTTAGGTAAGGGCTGAAAATGTACATGGGCAGTAGGCAAGTGACCCAGGGAACTGATTGAGGAGAAAAGGAAAGAAGCAGTGCAGAGGTTGCTGCACATAGTGCCCCTGTGCTGGGACATGAAGAAAGGGGCAGGCCTGGGTCCCTCCCCGTCTTCCCCAGACTGCTGGTGGAGTAGCAGCAGAATAGTGGTGACCACAGATGGCAGAGTCGCTGAGCCAGGACAGTAAAACCTGACCCAGAAGGGGAGGGGTTATATGGACAGGTGTCTAGCTAGAGGGCTGAGCAGCCAGACGAGTTGACGAAACAGCCCCTGGATGGTTTGGCACTTGAGCTATTCCCCGATGATATCACCGGGAAGCACCTATGTGGCAAGGAGTACTGCCAGTCCACCAAACCCTGGTACTGGAAATTGGTACATGTAGGAACTGACAGCCTAGAGTAAAACAACAAATGATAATTATTCTAATGCTCAGTCACGTACACCAGCTAACTATGTAAACACACACACACACACACACACGAGAAGTCCCTGAAAAGGACAACAGTTGAAAAGCAAGCCAACATGCTCAGACTAAAGATCACAGACAGTAAGAAGGAACTGGGGTACAAAGGGGTTAAGGCAGCTCCATCCTTTATATCAGTTCAGCAGCAGAGGATGCGTGCTCCATCCCAATGGGTAGTGCAAAAGGAAAAAATATCTCTGATGCACTGGGTGTACATACAACTGAAATGGAACAGATTTGTGGAATAACTTAAACAACACAGACAACACTTTTCACTCTGCCACAGTTTACTGATCTGTAAAATGGTCATAATGTGACTTGACTTGGTCATATGAAGCTTAAATGTTTTGATGTCCTAAAGTAAGGGCAAAGTATTGTAAAAACGTATATACCTGGGGCAATGCTGTCACTAAATTTAAGTTTGCCTTCACGCATCTAAACAAAATTCAGCATTTCCAAGTTTTTGGAACTAGCACGGTTTTTCTGGGCTGTTTTTGTTTGTTGATTTTATAAATATATAATCCCAGCATATTCTTGAAGCAAAAGCACACTATTCATTGTAAGCTCTATGGGGCACAGAACTGTTGTATTAATTCTGAAAAATAACAGGTACAGTTAAAGCTAATATTTGATTAACTAATTAAGAGAGCAGAAGTAATGAAAATAGGTCAGCAATCTAAAGTAAGTTACATATATAATCAACATATACTGTGACAAAAAGCCATCATTCTGACCTAATCTTGGTATTGACTCAACTGATTTTATCAAAAGCCTCTGACTGACTGCAGATCAGATTTTCTCCATATCCCCATATAATTAGTATTACATGTAACATCTGCAGTCTAATTTACACACTTATTTATATCCGGGCAACTCCATTTTTATTTAAAAAAAAATTAAACTGAAGACCAGTAACTAAACATACATGGTATTTCACAAGATAGCAGAGGAATATTAGTATTTTATTAAAACATGCCATTAAGCTATATTAACACACTAGTACCCCAAATCTACCTTCTGAACCAAGATATATAATCTATGAAATATGACCACTAGAATTCTCAAAGCATCCAGTTGACAACAAGAGTGACTGTTTCATGTAAGATGATAAAGGCAAACGTGATTCTCAGATAGTCTATGCAACAGACAAGTTCAGTCTGGTAAAACTAGTTTTCTTATTTCAATTTTGAAATCTTCAATGCACAGAACTACAATGCTTAAGAAACCTATAGGTCAGATAACTGTAATCCCACTGAAATAAAAAGCCTCCCCAAAGAGTTAATAGAACAAGAAGCATCTAGCAACTGTGAGATAACCCACTACAAATCTTACACAGCATATGTTTAAATAATAAAAGTCATCTGTGTATCTTTGGATGGTTTATGAAAATAACCAATCAATTCTACAGACACAACATTATTTCTAAAGGAAATCTATGTGACTCATGATGCCTGTAGATACACAGAGACAAACCACACATATTTTATCAGTTTATTACAGTAAGCAAATAAGCGTGGAATGAGAGTGCACATAACTGTCTACTTAGCGCTTACTGAAACATTTATAAGAGCTGTTATCTCCCTAATAACAGACAGACAGCGTGCAATTTTAGAGAGGAGAAAAGCTTCATATTTTTTAACACTTCACTAAAAAGTAACTGAAGAGTGTAAAATGAAAAATACTTTGTGCAGTTAGCTGGTAATGGACCATATTATCAACTCAAGTTAGATTTATAGGATACAAACTAGTCACTAATAGTTATTTTACGACATAGCATGGCTGCTTTTTTTGGTGTAGATTAAGATTAAACTTGTAAAACTTTTTTTTTTAATGTAGCTGTTTAAAGTGATTGAAATACAAAATTTAAAATGAGAATTGGAAAAAATAAGACAATTTTGAAGCAGCTGTTCTATAATCCAATCTTTCTGAATCTCTACCTTTTAGCAATTCAACTAATGTATGTTCACATTTATAGTGATATTCACCCAGAAGCATAGGTGTACATAAGGCAATCCACATTAGTGGAGTCTCACTGTGTGACTACACTGGTGCTAACAGAGTGGTTCTGTGAGGCACCTTTGTACCTTACGCATCCTGGAAAAAGTCTCAGTAGAGGTACCAAATCCCTGCAGAAGTTTTAGCTATATTGTTGTACTTCTATTTATAAAAATTGTAACAAAAATTACAATAATACTAGAAATTTGACTTAAAATCTGTTTCTTCATTAACCCAGTTCACTCTGCTAAAGTGGTTCTAACATAATTAATATTTGTTGTTATCCTAGTCACAGCAAAGATAGTTGAGGATATATTAGATGTAATGCTAAATTTGCTTGTTATTCAGAATTCAAATGCTCTTATTTTTTTTTAATCAGTAATTTAAAAATGCGAACAGATGTATCTAATCATCATGGTTCAAAGATGATTACATTCATGTTAATGTTATTAAAATGTATCTTCCCTGCCTATTTAAATAAAGAACACTATACTAGATACAAATGAGAGTAGGTAGACACCAGAGCAGAATAGCTTTTCTTGTATGTATGATGCATATTTTTTAAAAGGGGGCCTTAACCATTTCTATCTCCTTTTTTCTTTTATAATATTAGTTTCTCAGTGCAATAATGACATAGTGACACATTTAGATTAGATGTTGATTCTACTTAGCAAAAAAGGACATCGAAAGGCATATGTTATTGAAGAAAAACATCTATTCTCAACAACCACAAAAATTATGATTCTGTTCTTTTAAATTACTCTGTATAAAAGTGATGAACTGAATCATTTAATCTCTGTTTCTAAGCAGCTTTTGCACTGCCCTCCTATTGGCAGTATCCATGACATAATCCAAGAATGACCTATTGAGCTGTATCTTCTTATACATACTGTAATCTATGCTCCAATAACTCCTGAATATTTAAGGAGAGAGGAGGATAAAGTATACTACTAGAATACAGCCTAGTGACACTTACGTGATCTTTCAATTTAAAATTATAAGGGGAAGTTCACCATAGGCTTGAATTGTTGTAGGGAAGATGAGTGAGAAAAAGACAAAAAAGATTATTCCTTTTTTTTTATTTATATTGATTTCCTTTTCCTCTATCATCATTTATGTATTACACATATGTTAATGACAATATTCTTCTTTCAGCTATTAGCAAAAAATTAAAAAATCTATTTCCAAGGATAAATTATTTTCCACAAAAGGTATTATAAAACCAAAAGTATTAGAAATGTAGACAGAATACCAACATACTGTGATCTGTAACTAACAAGAGCCACATACACTATTTACACCACAAAGCAGACACCCAGATCTCAAGATCACGTAATAAATCCTGATATAAAAGCACAACTAAGCAAATTTCATAAGGCTTACTAAAGGAAACAAAGAAAACATAGTACCAATAAGAAATAAAAGGTATAAATAAAATGTAAACACCACCTTCCAGCAGTCTGCAAAAATGAACCACACTCAACAGAACCTAGTCCACAGTATCTAGAAAGTTTCTCAGTAGCTTTAACCAAAGTCTGGAGAATATTTCAGAGCTCTTTTAGGTCCAGTAATTCATTCAACAATAATATATGCAATAAACATCTTCCTAAGCCATTACTGCAGGAAGTCTGTCTTCAATTTCAAGTTCCCCAATCCCCCATCAGTTTCACCAGTGTATTGTAACTAAGGTTAAGATTTTGTCAGTTTTTTTTTTTTTAAATAAAAATCATGGACAAATCACAGGCAATAAACAAAATTCAAAAAACCCCACAACCTCTCTGTGTCTTTTACTAAAAACAATGGGGGTGACTGAAGACCAAGAAACCGGGGGGGGGGGGGGGGCGGCAGAGGAAGGTAATGAGAGCCTGAGCCCTGCTTTGGGATTTTAGAGAGGGAGAGAAGATGCAGGGTCTCCAGGACCTGCCATTGCAATGGCGTTTGGACAGGTGGCTCAGAGCCCCAGGGCAGGGCAGCATGACCATGAACAACTCATTGCAGGCAGCAATGAGCCCAGAGACAGCTGCTGAAGACAGGGCGTGCCAGGCTGACTAGCTAGAAAAGTAGAAGAATCATGGACATGAGTGTGGGTAGACCAAGAGAACTGAGCCCAGACCTTATCCAGACCAGGCAAGAGTACAATGATGGTCCCTGATGGTGTGATTGCAGATTGAGCCCAGGGAGAGCTGCTGAAAAGACAGTATGGGGGTAATGAGATGGGCCCTTTTGGGTTGTTGAAGAATGCAGTGCCTCCAAGAAGGAAGTCTTACCACTATTGTCCCACAGCAGGGCTGTAAAGAAGAACTGGAGACTGTATATCTCACAGAAGGTGTGTGTGGGGGGGGTGAAGACAGTGTGTATGCTTCTGCCAAAAGGCTGAATCACTGAAGACCTGTTGAATCATCAGTCAGGACAGGGAGAAGAGAGGGTACCCACAAGAGGTGGGTGCCATCCCACTAAGACAAAAAGAAAAAGCAGGTTCACACTTGAGCAGAAATGGAGCGCCCATGTGAGGTGGATGCCACCCCTCTCTAAAACAAAGCAGCAGCAGGAACATAATGACCAGACAACAGGCACCTGTGAGGGTGGATGCTCACCCCATTAGTGTCTCTGAAATGATAGTCTGATAATAAGTATGCTATTAACATAAAGACTGTCTGTTTGTTTGTTTGCCTGCCAGTATTCCAAAACACCATGCATTATTCTCCAAGAACTGGTACTGCAACACAAGCATTTGTCTCAGTAATGATTTTGTTTTAAACTTCATGAAAAGGGAAAAACAGATGCTGTTAATTTCTGAATTGAGTAGACTTCAGTCTCACATCAGGAGTGGCTTTTATTACATGTCTATTTAATCTGTTTTCATAAGCCAGTCAATATTAATTCCTTTTCTCAGCCCTCTTTTCTACTGACTTTAATATTTATGAGGGTTCTTAAACAGGCATAAAAACTAGCTTGCCTTTTTTTTTTTTTTTAAAGTAATATCTTCACAATAATCAGAGAAATGAAAGCAAGGCCTATCAATGTTCATCTAAAAAAATAATGCCTGCAGAACTCAGAATTAGTCATTTCCGGATAAAAATGTTACTTAATTTGTGTCAAATTACACATTTCTACATACATCTTTCATTTCTCTAATATTAGGTGCCATGCAACGTTTCTCAGTGGTTTTTCTAAAGTTTGCGAGTGAGATATGCCAGATTCAGTTCCCATGCATCTGTGTAAATACAACGTTACTCTGAAGATAATGGAGTTTCTAGGGTATAAGGGAGCAGAATCTGGTCCTAAACTGGCATTACTTCAAACACCAAAAAAAATCCCAAAATTTATCCCATGTTTCAGCAGCCAAATGAATTTTTAATCTGGAAAGCATGGTTGTTGGCATAATACTGTGTTTTCAGTATAAATCTGAACCATGAATCACTAGTCCCCTTAAACAATATGATTCAACCATTAGTACTGATTTTTCAAAGCAAAACCAGTGTGACAGAAAGCATTTTCCATGCAAAACACAGCTCAAAGTTTTACAATGGCACAATAAATGGCATTACTTTGCATTTATTATGTTTAAGCCTTTTCTTTGATTTAGGCATAAAGGACCTGATCACACAATGCTCTGTAAGCGTCCAAGTAGTTCAAATAAGAATGTTAGCATGTGCACATGCACCCACACACACAATCTCTCTTACACCGTTTGGTTTCTTTTACAACAACAGACTTCAATGGGACCATTCACCTGTTTAAAATTACATGTGCTTAAGCCAAGGGTGTCTTTGGAGGAGATGACTGAGTTTCATGTTTAAACATAATTCATGTGCTGGAGTAAAATACAGGACTACATATTCCCGACAGTGCACAGTAGAATGCCCATTTTGCACAATCATTAAGAAGTGAAGCTGCATTTCTGCAAATCTACATTTTAACTCCTGCAGTTACTTCCACTTCCCAGTCTCCAGGGGTTCTCTTTCCCATACTCCTCTACACTTTGTCTGCTGAAACATAAAGCAATGAAGTAATTCATGTGGATGTGTCATCCTTAAGCTCTAAAGTGGACACTTCTCCCTAACAAAGGACAGGAGAGTTTGGCTCTCTAAATAACTATTTCAGGAAGTTTGCAGAAGCAGACAGAAATCACTGCATTGGTTACACAGTTCACATCTGGGAGGGGCAAGAAAGGAAACCATAGTACAACCATGAGGGCTAAAAATTATTTTAAAAACAAAAACAGAGACTGTGAAGTCATGATATACCATGTGGACCACATAAATTTATCTTGTGGCATGGATCTATCCAGAGGTCTTCTGTCTGACACACCTGACTGAACTGTTTTGATAGACCAGGGACAGGGACTGTAACCTACTTCTTGCCCTCTTCCCATTCCATAAAAAGCTAGCAAAAATCCAATGAAAGTCAGATTGTGATACCCTTACACACATTAAGTTGTACCTTATTTCACACTTAACTCAGGTGGATTGAAAAAGGAAAAAAAAGGAAAGATAGAAACTCTGTCCAAGTTTCTATTTTATTTCCATCCTATTTATAACAAGAGAAAAAGTGTTCATATTCATATCATCTATGTCAGTTCTTCCCAATCTTTTTCAGGCTGGGGACCCCCTTTTTAACAACAGCAACAAAAAATTTTGTGCCCCCCGTGGCTGATTATGTAATCTGGCTTGCATCACTCTGGTGATGCCATTGGGATAGCTGGCAAGCAGCGCTGCCACCACCATGGCCTGCAGCGCTGGAGAGCCAAGCTGCAGCAGCTATGGCCCCCTGCCCTTGCTCCTGCCGAGGAGCTGCCACAGGCCGATCCCCCTGCCAGGATTGGCCACAGGAAGGGAAAGGCAGCCCTGTCAAGGAGCATCAGGGCTGTAGCTATATTCCAGCCCTAGTAGGGAGGGGCTCCGTGGACCTCCTGCAACATGTCCGCTGACCCCTTGGGGTCCCCAGACCAGAGGCTGGGAACCACTGATCTATGTTTTATTCAAATGAATCTTAAAATGTTAAGGAAAGAACACAAATATAACATGCAAAACATAGAAAGCATATGTCAGAAGGAGTGACTGCAGCTGTGACCAGTTCACCACAGAAAAATTTACTCAGGTGATTAGAGGCAGCTCAAGACTGACTTTAGTCACACTTAAATCCTATTCCAAAGATTTAGGAAGAGCATAGACCAGCGATGGTGAAACCATGGCTCATGAGTTACATGCAGCTCTTTTAAAGTTAAAATATGGCTCATGGAGCCCTCTATGCCTACTGGACTGGGGTGGGGAGCTTGGAACTTCTGCCCCGTGGTGCAAGCAAGGTGGGGGTGCGTAAAAAAGAACTTGGGAGACCAGTAAGTTTGGCACAGATGTACAGCTGGCCTTCTACTAAAGGATGGATTTCATTCTGAGTAACTAGTGTGGCAAAGTAAGGTCTCAGGTGCCCCTGAAGGTCCTCGTTTTTCTATTTTGCAGCCTGGCAAAGTCTCATTAGCCCTTATCAATTCCACCTCCCCCAAATGAGAAGGGAGTCAGCTGGTTGAAGGGAATTGGGGGGGGGTCCCACCCTCTACCCTTGGCCCCAACTCAGGGACCCTGTTGAGTAGCAGCCTCCACACTTAGTCCAGGAGGACTACCACCTTCCCTGGGTCGCCACTCAGTGGCCCCACTGCTCCTGGTCTGCCTTCAGCTGCTGAGAAGTCCAATAGCCTATTTGCCTGAAGCCTCAGTCTTCAGGACCCCTCCCTTTTTCGGGGTTGGGGTTGCCCCACCTCCACTCCCTGGCTTAGTCCTCCAAGCAACACAGTCCATTCTCAGGCTGCAGGACCTAACAGCCTTGCTTGTAGGGTTTTCTCTCCCAAACCCCACCCTGTATCTTTTGGTGTTGTAGGAAACAGAGCAAACCTTCAAAGTGTTCTTCTAGCAGCTCTACTCTCTGGCCTCCTTTCAGCTGCCCACCCTGCCTGAGGCAGCGGCTTTTAAGCAGTGCAGCAGGTTTGTTGACTGGGACACCTGGAACCAATTACTATGGAGTAGTCCTAGGTAACTTAACACAGGAAACAAAGCTTTACTGGGGCTAATATATAGCCCCTCCACCACTCTCCTATACCGCGTGTTCTGGGACATCCTCGGCCTGGACCAGGCCGCTGTCTCAGCTGAGTCCAAGGAAAGCGGGGAGCTCCCCCTCTCTTGTCGGCAGGTTGTGCTGGCCCTGCTGCCCAAGAAGGGGGACCCTCTGTGACCTTTGGAACTGGTGTCCCATCTCGCTCCTCTGCACAGACTACAAAATCGTTGCCAAGGCCATCTTGCTGCTGCTTGGGTCCGTGCTGCAGGACATGATCCATCCCAACCAGACCTATGCCGCCCTGGGCCAGTCCGTTTTCAGCAACCTGTACCTGGTCCGGGATCTCCTGGAGCTCGGGAGTAGGGACAGTCTGTAGTTTGCCCTCCTGGCCCTGTACCCGGAGAAAGCATTTGACAGGATGGACCACGGGTACCTCCTGGTCACCCTGCAGACCTTCAGCTTTGGGCCCCATTTTGTGGGGTCTCTCTGGGTGCTGTACGCCTCCATGGAGTGCCTGGTCAAGCTCAATTGGATCCTGACTGAGCCAGTCAGCTTCAGGGGAGCAGTATGTCAAGGCTGCCCACTGTTGGGCCAGCTGTACTCTCTGGCCATCAAGCCCTTCCTCTGTTTCCTCCGCTGGAGGTTGACAGGGTTGGTGCTCCGTGAACTGGAGCTGCAGCTGGCTCTGTTGGCATATGCCGACGACGTGCTCCTCATGGTCCAGGACCCAGATGACCTAGCATGACTGGAGGCTTGCCAGGCCATCCACTTGGCAGCCTCCTCCATCCAGGTCAACTGGGTCAAGAGCTCTGGCCTGACAGTAGGGGCTGGGTGGAATGTGGGTCTGCTGCTCTATCTGGGCGTTTACCTCTCTGCCACCCATCCCTCCTCGGATGAGAACTGGCATGAGTTGGAGGGCAGGGTTGCTGACCAGCTGCAGAGGTGGACAGGACTGCTGAGGTGCCTCTCCCTCCAGGGATGGGCACTGGTCGTCAACCAGCTCGTCCTGTCCATGCTCTTGCACTGGCTCAACACCCTGGTCCCACCTCTAACGTTACTGGCCAACCTCCAGAAGATAGTTCTGGAACTCTTTTGGCCAGGACTGCACTGGGTCTCTGCAGGGATCCTGAGCCTGCCCCTGGAGAAGGGAGGACAGGGCTTGTGCTGTGTTCACAGCCAGTTCCACGCCTTCCACCTCCAGGCCCTGCAGAGAATCCTTTATGGTGCAGGTAGTCCGGCGTGGAGCCGTTTAGCACGCACCTACCTCCGTTGCTCCTAAGGGCTCTGATACGACTGGCAGCTCTTTTACCTTGACCTGAGAGGTGGTCCGCGAGACCTCTCTGAGCTGCTGGTCTTCTACCATGACTTCCTCTGGACCTGGGACTCACTGCGGCTTCCAGGTTGGTTGCACCCACCAAGGGGGAGGACCTCCTCGCGGAGCCCCTGCTACACGACCTCCATGTTGGTGTGCAGGTGGCGGAGTCCCCCTCCGTGAGGCGGAGGTTGGTCCTGGCAGGTGTCACCTGGGTTGGAGACCTCCTCGATTATGCCTGGGGCACTGGGTGGATCCCCATGAGCTGGCTCGGCACATGGGGCTCTCCACCCTTCATACCCCCTGGCGCCTACTCCAGCAGGTGAAAGCAGCCCTGCCCCCGCTGCTCAGACCTACCTTGAGTGGGTCCTGGGATAGGGTACTCCCCGCCCCCCTCTCAGTCCTGGCCCTCCGGAGTTCTTGATTGGGCCCCGGCCCCATGAGCCCCCTGGCCGATCCCACCACGAGCTGGCTGCTAGACCTGCAGCCAGTCCCCTTCCAAACCACGCCCTGCCAATATCTGTACATTCTTGTGCTCCACACCATCCACTTTCTCGCCCTTGTGTCCTGCCCCGACACCAAATGGGGGGACCTAATCCCATCTGTGGAGGATGAGGACCGCCGGTGGGCCAGCCTAAACTCCACCAGTGGTTGCTTTTGGGGTAGGCGAAGTAGGTAGCAACCTAGGGCTCCAAGCAATAAGGGGCCCCATCTTCAATTTGGTGGACAGAAATAAAAATATAGAAAAACACAGAAACTGTTCCTATCTAGCAGAGCTAGTAGGGCTGGAAGCCTAAACACTTTTCACTTTTGGCTCATCAAGGCAAGCTATCATTATGATCTGTGCTTCATCTGAAATGCAGATTTCACCAGTCTTTGCCCATCACCTTCACATGGATGTGCTAAAAAAGTAGGAGTAAGCAATAGACAGCACAATAGCAGGAACTTTTCCAGTGGTCTCAGCTTGTAATTCCTCAGTGTGGCCATTTATTCTGCCATTTTTTAATTCTGTGAAATACTGCCTTTTCCTTTTCTTTTTTACCTGTTCTTTTCCTTTGGCTTTGTTTAGCTCAGATTACCAGGTAGGTAAGTATAGGCTGCTAAATACAGTGCTTCCCTTAGGCAGTCAATCCTATATGAAAAATTTGTAAGATTTGACTGACAAAACTTTAAATGTGGTATTTTAGTTATTTTTGAACGATAATTTGTTACCACTTTTTATTTATTAATTAACGCTCATACTTTAAAAAAATAATTTAAAATGCTCACTTTAACTTTGTAGTTCAGCATTAGGTCCTTTATGTTAAGTGAAAGATGATCAACTTACAAGCTTCATAATGGGAAGATCTTTAAAAATACCATACCCAAGAATAATTCATGAGTTCCAGAGGAACAGTCATGTTAGTTTGGTTCAGCAAAACAAGCAAGGAGTCCTCGGGGGTGATACGGAGCAGTTAGGGGTGCACGGGGGACTGGGGCCACAGGGAAGGTAGCAGTGGGGACCGACAGTCAGCCCTTTAGGGGGCCCCACAATGAGCCTGCGCCAGGTTCCCCAATTGCCTAAGGCCGCCTCTATACTCCAGCCTGACCCCGTGGCCTGCCAGGGACATCAGCTGGTGGCTCCTACACGGAACCATGAGCATCGGCGTGTACTTGGCGTGGTTCAGCCCGTCCTGACGCCTGCCCCTTTTGTGGCATGAGGGAGACCCTGGTGCACGCCTACCTAGAGTGCAAAAGGTTGCAGCTCCTTTTCTGGCTCCTCCAGAACCTCCTATTGAGGTTCTGGCTGCACTTCTCTCCACACCTATTTCTCTATGCACTCCCTACCCGTGTCCCCACAAAGTTGTGGGACCTCCTCATCAACCTCCTCCTGGCTTACGCCAAGACCGCCATCTACAAGACCAGGGAGAGGAGGTTGGCTAGGGACGGGGCCTTTGACTGTGAGACCTATTTCTGGTCTGTCATCCGTGCATGCCTCCGGGCAGAGTTCCTCTAGGCAGCATCCGCTGGCTCCCTTGACAGCTTCCGGGAGCAGTGGTTGCTTTCCGAGGTTCTCTGCTCTGTGTCCCCTTCTGAATCCCTTATTATAAACCTGTGACCTTCACACCCATCCCTGTTATTACATTAGCTGTCCCCAGAAATCTTCTGAAAAACGGCCCAGTGCTACCTCCCCTAAAGCTGGGGGAGGGGTTTTAGAAGTGGGTGGGCTTGTGCCCACCCACCACCATTCTTCAGTAGGACCACTCTCCTATACCCATCCAGTCTGACCAAGTCACACTAGCTATTTCCAATTTTGCTATGACAGACATGTTCACTAGATACACAGCATGTAATACTGATCCAGTCAAAAGGACACAACTCCTACTTTGCCTCATTAGGAAGTTTCTCTTTGAACTTCAGTATATTACCCCACAGGCTGAAATTTTATCAACCCTGCAAAACTTGCTGGTTTGTGATTATAGGCAAAAAAACCCCCTCTAGAATAAAGTTTCCTGCTGAATGGATCTTCTTTTTGTGTCCTTTCGCTTTGGAGCAAAGGCCTGGCGTCTGCATGCAGCAAGAGAACCTGGAGGAGCACAACTGTAAAAATGTTTGAAATGCTGTGAAGGGACACATTTTTTGCTCCATCTTTATGGCTGTGGGAGGTGGCATTGTTCATAAACTTTTGACAGGTTTGAGAAAAATCTTCACTAATACAAAGAGCTTTCTTAGAGGGACTTGCAGAGGCTTAAACGTCCACAAGTCTGTGTGGCTATGTCTACACTGGCAAATTAGTCCAGATTAAGGAAGCTGAATCCAGACTAATTTAGCCTGTGGCCATACTAGGCTTTCCTGAGTCTGAACTAAGAAATTTCTTAGTTCCAACTAAAGAATGCTTAGTTCGAACTAATAAGTACCGACAATAAGTCCAGACTTAAGCTCTTAGTTCCAACTTTAGTTAGAACTAGGCGTGATGCGGACCAGAACTAACGCTTAGTTCAAATTTAAGAAGTTCAGACGAAGCCAGTTAGTTCGAACTAACTGCGCAGTCTAGTTTGAAGTAAGTGTTAGTTCGAACTTATAAGCGTGAGGTTAGTTCAAATTAACCTCGAACTTCTTAGTTCGAACTAAGAAGTCCAAACTAATTTTGGCTGAAGCAGACATAGCTTATGAGTTTCTTGCATCTCTTCTGGTGGGATAATTAGAGCTCCAGCCATCCTCATCAGCAATTCCCGATGAGCTCTAAAATCATCAGTATTCAAAGAAGTAGATTTAATTACCACTGCTTCATCAGGCAATGAAGAGGAGGAGGTCCCTCTTCTAATTCTTTTATAGGGAGTCATGAGCATGCAGCTCTCCCTGCACAGTACCAATGACAGTACCAAGCAAAGAAAGATGGTGCAGGTACTTCTGGTGCCTGGATAACACAGAAGTGTGTGAAGGAAACAGAGACCCTTTGGAATATGGAGGAAAGCTACATGGTGTCCAGAATGGCTGTTAGTAAGAACATGGGACTCAGTGCTGTGAAAGCAATTGACTCCTAATATGTTGAGGCTGTGGGGAAGTATCATGGTAGGCAGGCATTCAGCCGGGGCTGCTGGATATGCAAAGGTCAGGACACAAAGGATCGGACTTCTGATTCAGATGAGGATTGTGTCTCCTCTGATATCGGGAAGATTTGCACCAGGGAAAGAAGATGAGTCTAGAGAACAGGGTCTGGCTTGCCTCTAAGGTAATCCTACATACCAGGGCTGTAAGAGAAGAAGTGAAAGGTACTGAGTGTTGCTCTAGGGCCAAAGCTCAGCCCACAAGAGCATGTGGTTCCAATATCAAGATCATGCAAGGCTCTGGAATCATAGGAGAAGTTGATACCGACAAGTTAAGCAGCTCTCTAGCTACTTTGAAAATGTCTGGTGTCAACAGAATGGGCTTGTGGGCCTGAGGTACTGCACCGAACTTTTGAGGACTGGTCTTAACTGACCCCTCCTGGATTCCAGAATCAGCAATTCCGCCTCCTAGCTCACAGATTCCTCCAGGGGATGTGACTTTTTGAGTGCCCCTCTGAGTTCTTGCTAACATTTTCTGATTTTTCTTTGGAGGGCCCTGACACCAAGTCTTTAATAAACTTTCAGAGTTTCTTCTTTGGCACTGGCAACAGATATCCTGGAGGACTCTTTTGGAATAAGAGGAAAACTCCTAGCAAACTCTGATGTGTTTTCACCTGTTCAAAACAAGAGGTGCTCCGATGGCGCACAAAGTGGAGATGCATCAAGCAGGTACTTGAGTCCACAAACCACCCCTTCTAGTCTTCCAACAAACCTCCAAGATCACCTTCAGAGTTAAGCCCCCCACAGACAAGCAGGGGTTGGGCTGGTGCCTGGCACACGGGGCACATGCACCAAGTCCCAGCACCAGTGCCCTGAATCTCTTTGTGTGCTCCCTGCCTTCCTGGCCCCGACTCTAGCTGGCTGCAGCAGTGCCTGCCTTTCCTGGCCTTGTATCCAGGGCCTGACCAGCTGCAGCAGCATCTGTCTCTCTGGGCCAGTCATCCGAGCTGGGCCACCCGCAGCAGCCGCTGCCTCACTCAGCCCTGGCCCTGGCCGGCGATCGGGGGCCAGGCTGGCAGCGGCAGAAGCTTGGGTCTCTGACTCCAGATTGGGGCTGGGGCTGAGGCCAAGGGGGTCCGGGTCCCAGGTGTTTTCCTGGGGCAATGACACTCCTGTAGACAAGAACATATCAGCTGAAAGTGGCACAAGATCTTGCCAGAACAAACAGATGCAAAACCTACAAATGCGTCTCCGCTACTACAATGATCTACACTCACCCACAACATACTTCCCAGCTCCATGGGTTCTACATTTCTCTACCATAATGTATAGCATCTTATCGAGTGCACTAAATGCTTCAGTAACAACTACATGGGTGAAATCAGATAATCATTGCAGTCTCGAATGAACTTACATACGACAATGACAAAAGACCCTGTCATCTATGGGTGAATATGTCTCACAAAGCAATCACTCTATATCTGACTTATCAGTCCTCATCCGCTAAACCTGAACAACACTTTCAAAAGATGATCCTGGTAGCTAAAATTCATAAATTTGCTAGACACTAAAAACTGTGGTTGGAATAGGCATTGGATTTATGGCTTATTACAACAATCTACAACCCAACTAATAATTCCTTCCTCCTCACCCAGCTGCTTTTCTCGATTATGATTGGCGGGGTGTTAGTGGTCATCAATGTAACATCTAAGAGCTATGTTGAAACAGTATACAGTTCTCAAAGCATGTTATCAGAACAAACCAACAGCATTTTAGAGTCTCAAAATACTTAAATAAATGGGAGTTGGAGGTTCTACTATTTTTACATTAAATAAAGCAAGACTGGAATACATTGCTCAAAGATGTAATTGTGCAGTCCTGGACCTAAATAATTTTTTCAACTGGGTCCTGAAAAAAAAAGTTTGAAGAACACTGTACTAAATGATTGCACCTGTCCCTTCTGGCCTCAAAAGCTATTAAATAAACTCATATAAAGCTTCAGATGATTTCTATTGTGAGAACTTTTTGCAAGCCTTTTGGCTAATATTTTAGGACTCATCTATCATGGAAAGTTTTACAAGTATATTTATTCTGGATAAGTCCATATGTGGATGTCCTTATTCTAATGTAAGAGTGGTGTTTTGAATTCAGCTTACACTTCTTTGCAGGCAATATAAGACAGACAAAAAAAAAAAGACCTCTTACATGATTATGAAAGTGTCTATACAAGGTGCTCTATCTTTATAACTATATTGAATAAAGCTCACACTATAGACTATTCCAAAAATATGGTCCTCTGTAGACAAGTCCTCACTGTCAAAATTTAGAGCTGAAATCAACCTATAATTGGCTATAATAAAAACATATATCAGAACCTTTATCAGAAGATTAATAATGAGCCTATAGTAAACCTTGGTAGGACTTTAGATGTTTACTATAGATGTTTCATTTGTTATTCTGGATTCCACTATTATGCCCCTGAACCTGCAACTATCCATTTGGGCAAAATTCTGCACACATGCATAACTCACTGCAGGATCAGATTCTATATCACTGTCCTCTTGCTTTATTTCTGTAACTACCGATTGAGCCTTTAGCGTGTGTGTGATGGGGTATACAATGTCCACAGCAGGTGACAAGGCGTTAAGGAATAACACTGTGTCTAGCTAGCCCTGCCCTACCCTGATGGGAGAACAGCTCATTAGGGGGAAGACCTGGAAGAGGACAGACCTGCAAGCCGCAGCTCCAGCAGCACAGAGCAAAGGGAAGTCTGAAATATCTAGGATAATTGCCCTAAAAGAGGTCCCCCTGAGGAAAGGGAGAACATACCTCAGAAACAGTCAGAAAGAAAAGCATGCCTTCTCCCTTGTATATGGGCCCTGGACACTCAGTGTGGACTCAGCTGCCCATGGGAAGGGAAGAAAGGACAAAGGAAGTGGCCCAGGGAGGGCAGCCTTAAACATCTCAAATATCAGAAAACTGGTAGCCTCAAAGTGTTGGAGTCCCCTAACAATTCTTTGCTGCCAGTCGCGAGTTACAGCCCTGACTGCTAGGACAAGGGGTCTCATCCTTTCCTGGGTCACGCCACAGCTGGGAGGGTTCCCAGCTGGTTGTGACACAGCAAGGCTCCCCTACAGTCCTCATTCTTCCCCCAACTGGGGGCCCAGGCTCTGGTCCCCGGCACCGGAACCTAGGTGGTTCTGGCCTCCAGCCCCTGGACAGACTCCTATGCAGCATCTGCCAGAGTTGCCCAGCCCTAGCTGCAACCCCTGGCAGCAGTCCACAGCGAAGGCCCAGCTATTACTGCAACCCCTGGCAGTGGCCCCGGAGTGGGCCCAGCCTTGCCTGCAACTCCTTGCAGTGGCCCCTGGTGTTGGCCCACTCCCAGCCACAACCCCCGGCAGTGGCTCCCAGAGCAGCTCCCAGGCTTCAGAGCAGTTCCCCAGCATGGACCCAGATCTGGCCAAAACCCACGGCAGTGGTCCCCGGTCCCCAGCAGCAGCTCCCTATCCCCAGAGCAGCCCCAGCCCCAACTCCTGGCAGCAGCCCCCAGTATTGGTCCAGACCTGGTTTGGCCATAATTCCTGGCCCTGGCCACAACCCTTTGTCCTGGCACAAGCACAGGAGTGGCCGCAATTCTTTGCGGCAGCCCTGGCCCCAACTGCAACCCCCAGCAGTGATCCCTAGAGCAGCCCCTGACCCATGATTCCCAGAGCAAAGCCAGCCCCAGCCCTACCCTAAACTACCAGCAGTGGCCCTCAGCACAAGCCCAGCCCTGGCTGCAACCCCTGGCAGCGATTGCAGCCCCTGGAGTGGGCCTGCCGCTGGTCACAACCCCCATAGTGTTTCCAGCCCCGGCCCTGACCACAACCCCCAGCAATGGGTCCGGCTCCAGCCTCGAAAACCCCAGAACAGTCAATGGCCATAGCTCCCAAAACCCTAACACCCACCGGCAGTGGAGTGGGCTCACAGTAGTGAGCCCAGTTGCAGCTGCAACTCATGGCCATAGCTGCACCCTCGAGCCCCAGCACTGCCCACACCTACAGGAACGTGAGGGAAGCCACTCCCAGGCTGGCTCTCTCTTTTCTAGGGCCAGAGAACTTTTTAAATCTCACACCCTGGGCCACATGCCTCCACAAGCAACCCACAGACTTGCTGCCAATGTTGTAGCCTGCAGCTCTCTGCTGCTCAGAAGGGGGAGGCTTTTATTCACCACTGTGCCACAACACACTTTAGTGTTGTGATACAGCAGTTGAGAACCACAGGGCTAGGAAACATTTCCTGACCAACCACCAAGTAAGGATGGTTGCAATATATTTTTCTAAGTTACCCTTCATTTTATGTAATCTTTTGATTTTATGGTATCTTTTAGCTACAGAATCTACCTTTCTTATTGGATGACTTAAGTTAAATTTCTACCTGATTAAGGCAATATAGTTGACTTAACTCAGGCCACACTAAACATTTATCCCGGGACTTGTGTTTAAGATTTGTTTAATTTTCTCTTGCTTTTGACTTTTTTTTTTGGGGGGGGGGGGGGCAGAAAATTATATTTGACAATGCCTATAATATACCTCAGGGGTGGCCAAGCTTATGGAACCCAAGAACCACACAAGCTGATTATTAAACTTTCGAGAGCCACAATGAGGCATGTAGACATATACTCTTACCGACTCCAAAATTACTAAGTTTCAGGAACGTTGCTGCCCTGGGGAAAGACCTGGGACATAGGCCCAGGCCCGCCCCTGGCCGCAGGCCATACCCCCCGCCCCAATTCTGCGGCCAAGCCCGATCTGGCTTTGGGTGCCTGCCTCCGCCAATTTCCAAAGGGATAGCCATGTTAGTCTAGTCCAGCAAAAAAAAACCAAGGAGTCGTGTGGCACTTAAAGACCAACAGATTTATTTTTTGCACCCGCTTTCGTGGGAGAAAATCCCACTTCGTCAGTTCACCCATCTTTGATGCCTCTGCCAGTCTGTCCCCAGATCCCCAGCGGGGGACAGGGCTGGGAGAGGTGGATGCCTCCCAGCTGGGGATAGGGCCAGGAGCGGCAGCTGCCATCGCGGGTGACCTGGCCCCGGATCTCCGGCAAGTTATGGGGCCAGGAGAGGCAGGGGCCATGCCATGAACTCGGGGCATAAGCCCCGTGTGCCAGGCACCAAAGACGCCCCTGCTAAGTTTAAAATTCACTGCACACTAATTTTATCTTAAAGAGGGCAAATATTTATTCTACCAATGTCACATTCTAATACAGGGGGACCCGTTAATGCGTGGGTGCTGGTGGACAAGCTCCCGTGACCGCGTGTTAAACAGACTGTGCGCAAATGGGACCATGGCAAATGAATAAATAAATAAATAAATAAATAAATAAGAGTGCAGCACTAGAAGGCTCACTCTACCTGTTTCTGTGCCCAGGCCAACTTCCCCTTTTAGCTAGCGCGCTGGACTCCTTAAGTTGGAACTCACTTCATGCGTTTCCGTGCCCAGGCCAACTTCCGCCTTTAGGCACTGCACATTAAGTTAATGGCTTTGGGAGACATGACCGGAGCGCACGTTAACCAGATCCGTGCAAAAATGGGTCACGTGTTAACAGGTCCCCACTGTAATTACTTAAGGTTACCATTAAAATTAGGCCTGTACAGTAAAAGCTTAGCTGCTGCTCAATGTAGAAGACTGCAGGCTAGTGGTGAGTTTTTTAAAATCCCGACCATGCCGCGCTTCTCCCCACCATCCCGACCCCCTCCTGAACTCCTCGGCTGGGGCTGCTTTCCTAAACTGATTTGCTGATATTCTTCCAGGAGCCACACTTTTTCATTCAAAAGTCGCATGTGGCTCCTGAGCTGCAGTTTGGTCACACCCGATATATCTAACGAAAACTGGTGAGATTCTTGACAACTTGTACTTGATTTTTTGTTCAAGCTCATAAAATTTGAACTTACAAATGCATTATTAAACCTTCACAAGAAGGCATTCCCCTCCCTTCCCACCCCCAAAAGAGTTACCAAAAAAATCCACTAGTACACAAACTATGTGAAATCTAGTTTACAAGGTACATATTTTAAGGTTGAAAAATAGTATACTTTTAGTATCATTTCTATATTAGACATTAATTTAATTTTACTCCCCCTAGCATGGAGATAGGGGACCCTGATGGATCAATCTGTGGGAGTCCAGAAAGCTACCATAGGCATGACAATTTATATTCCTTCCCATGTGCTAGTTCTAGCCTGAATAACATAATAGTCAAGATTGCACCCACTTCTATCTTGATTAGCAATGTTCCCCAAGAAAGCAATAGCCACAAATACAAAGGGCCATATCTGTAGCCACTATCTGAGCTGCCAAAGATCCACCTAGTTTCCAGTCACTGTAATAACTGACTGAAGTTAAAGTCAAATTTATCCTAGAGAATGATTTATGAATTGCTTATTACAAGTGCTGTTAACAAGGTTTGCATGCTGGTTTACTAAAGGCAGAGTATTTTTTTAATTTTAATCTCTATCAATAAGAACAGTATTTTTCAACTTCAGCAATTTATCCATAACGCCCCTAACAAATTTTATTAAACATTAATTTTTGTGTGTATATACTTGGCAAACATCTCTCTCCTAAACAGGTCTTGTATCCTTTTGAACCATAAAATGCATTTTTCCCTCCAAATTTGAATTACATTTAGTAAGTGTTTTGCAGCTCTTTGCTACAACTGTGATAGCCTCCTGAGGAATATTTATGATAAAGGTTCAGTTATACGAGTCACACACAAGAGTGAACAGATAGTCCTGAAGTTGAACTTCTCTCACTTATTAGCATGCTACCAGCTTGGACATTACAACCACCAGCAGAATTTGTTACCAAGGCTAGATTAATTGGTGAATTTTCCCACCTAGTCTGATAGCCAGTTTAATGCTGATATGTACTATTGCTCTCAATATTATCTAAATCCTTTAGTCTCAGAACACGTCTTGCTAAAAGATTTCTGATTCAGCCTATTGACTTAAAGCTAGAAGTGTACCTCTAAGTAAAATCCTACAGTGATTCATTTAAAAACTTTTAGGTTAAGGTGAGACTGCAACATGGCATTACGAACATATGAAGCTAGTATATCATATCTTATAATCATGCTTTTATTTTCCCCTCCCATACTGTAATTTTTCTAGCATCTGACGAAGCTGGATTCACCCACAAAAGCTCACATGATAAGTAAAAAAAAAAAAAAAAAAAAGCAAGGAGTATTGTGGCACTTGAAAACTGACAGATTTATTTATCACATGAGCTTTTGTGGGAGAATATCCCACTTAGTCAGATACTTTGTAGAGGGAGAACTTACAGAATTGGATGAAAATAAATGCAGGGGAGTGTAAAACATTGGATCAGGTCATACTGCAACAGCAAATCAGAGCATTTGTAAGGATTCAGACTCTAGAAAATAGCACACAGAGGGAGGTTGAAGTCAAATTACCTGTTATAATGTGAAAAGAATCCATAGTCACGATTCAGCCCTGCTTTCACACAATTTGCATATTACTTCAATTTCAGCTGTTTCTCCTTGAAGTCTTGATGTCCCATTGATTTTCTTGATGACCATCATTAACAAGTCATTAATGGAATGATTAGGAAGATGGAAGTGCTCAGCAACTGTGCGTGTCGTGATTTCTGGTGTTAGTTTTGTGTGCATTTATTCTTCTGCATAGGGATTGTCCTGTTTGTCCAACATACAAGACTTGGGGGCATTTCTGGCACATGATGGCATAAATCACATTAGTGGATGAACAGATGACAGACCCTTTGATGGAGTAGGTGACTTGATTAGGTCCTATGGTGGTGTCTTTTGGGCAGATATGTGGACAGAGTTGGTAGTGTGGTTTGTCGTAGGGATAGGTGCCTGCTTTAATGTTTGTGTTGTTTGGTCTGTAGTTGCTGGTGAGTATTTATTTAAGGTTCAGGTGTTGTCTGTAGGCAAGGGGAGGTCTGTCTCCCAAGGCTAGAGAGAGTAAGGGGTCATCTTTTAAAATACGCTGGAGGTTCCTAATGATCTGTTGTAGAGGTCTGACTTGAGGGTCATCTGTGGTGAGCAGTGGCATTCTTTTTTGGGCCTTTCCTGTTGTAGTTGACTGCGGGGTACCTGTCTGGCCCTGTCAATCTGTTTCGTTACTTCTCCAGGTGGGTACTGTAGTTTTAAGAAAGCTTGATAGAGATCCTGAAGATGTTTATCTCTGTCTGAGGGATCAGAGCAAATGCGGTTATATCTTAGGGCTTGGCTGTAGACAATGGATCATGTGGTGTGTTTAGGATGGAAGCTTGAGGGATGTAGATAGCCATACCAATGAGCAGGTTTTTGGTATAGAGTGGTGTTGATGTGTCCATCCCTAGTTTGTACTGCAGTGTCTAGAAAGTGGATCTCCTGTGTGGAGTATACCAGGCTCTGTTTGATTGTGGAGTGGAAATTGTTGAAATCTCTGTGGAAATCTTCAAGAGCATTCCTGCCATGGGTACAGATGATGAAGATGTCATCAACATAGCTTAAGTAGAGTAGAGGTATTTTGGGATGAGACTTGAGGAAATGTTCTAAGTCACCCATAAAAATGTTGGCATACTGTGGGGCCATGCGGGTGCCCATAGCAGTGCCACTGATTTGGAGATACAAATTGTTCTCAAATCTGACATGGTTGTGGGTGAGCACAAAGTCCAGTCACAAGCTGTGCTGTGGCATCATCTGGTATGGTTCTTCTAATAGCTTGTAATCCATCCTTATGTGGGATGTTTGTGTAAGAGCTTCTTCATCCATAGTGGCCAGGATGATGTTTTCAGGAAGCCCACCAATGGATTGGATTTTCCTCAGGAAATCCATGATATCTCGAAGATGGCTAGGGATGTTGATAACATAGGGTCTGAGGAGGGAATCCACATACAGATAAGCCTGCTCTAAGAGTGCCAATGCCTGAGATGATGGGGCATCCAGGGTTTCCTTTTTTATGGATTTTAGGTAGTAGATAGAATATCCCAGGTCAGGGTTCTGGTGGTATGTCTGCCTTTATTTGTTCTGGTCCTGCCTTGGAGAGTTTCTTGAGTAGGCATTTTAATTCTTTATGGTATTCTTCAGTGGGGTCAGAAGAAAGAGGTTTGAAGAATGTTGTGTTGGAGAGTTGTTTATAAGCCTTCTGGTTGCAATCCACTTTATCCATGATAACAACTGCATCTCCTTTCTCAGCCTCATTAATAATAATGTTAGTGTTGTTTCTAAGGCTGTGGATGGCATTGCGTTCTGCACGGCTGAGCTTATGGTGTAAGGGATGTTGTTTGTCCACGATTTCAGCCTTTGCACAGTGGCAGAAACAATCAATGTAGAAGTCTAGTCTGTTGTTCTGACTTTCTGGAGGAGTCCACAAAGAATATTTCTTATTGTGGTGTTTGGAGGAAGGTACCTGTGCATTATTGCCTTCATCATTGGTGTTATGGAAAAATTCTTTGAGTCTTAGATGGTGTAATTAGTCCTCCAGGTCACCGCAGTTGCTGAGCACTTCAATTTTCCTAATCACCCCATTGATGATTTGTTAACAATGGTCATCAAGAAAATCAATAGGACATCAAGACTTCAAAGAGAAACAGCCAAAATTGAACTAATATGCAAATTAAATTGTGTGAAAGCAGGGCTGATGTGACTATAGATTCTTTTCACATTGTAACAGGTAATTTGACTTCAACCTTCCTCTGTGTGCTGTTTCCTAGAGTTTGAATCCTTACAAGTGCTCTGAGTTGCTGTTGCAGTATGACCTGATCCCATGTCTTACACTCCCCTGCATTTATTTTCATCCAATTTTGTAAGCTCTCCCTCTTCAAAGCATCTGACTAAGTGGGATATTCTCCCACAAAAGCTCATGCGATAAATAAATCTGTTAGTCTAGTAAAGCAAAAAAAAGCAAGGAGTCTTGTGGCACTTAAAAACTAACACAGCTGCCCCTTTGGAGCATGATAAATAGAATGGTTAATCTTTAAAAGTGCCACAGGATCCCTGGTTTGTTTGTTTTGCTGAAGTAGGCTAACACCGCTACCTCCCTGGAACTAGTATATTTCTTTACTCACCATGCTATTTACACATTTATTCCAACTTAAGACAAATATATTGGCATATGCAATAGAAACATATACATTTGATGACCCATTTCAAATATAAACACATGATCTGAAGTGCCCAGAGTTACCTTTACAGTTGATTGGCTCCAGGAATGCTCTGTAACAAGATTCTGTAGATCACTTAAGATAGTTCCTCAGAACTACCACACAACTGTAAAAATTTGCAGGCATACCCATTTTCTCAACCACTGAATCTATATTTTGCTGTACAGCTGAACCAAAACCCTGAGTGTGAAACAATCCACAAAGCCTGGAATTTCTTTAACCCTTTCGCAAATTTGGATTAGAGGTTGGTAGATGGGAATAAGACATTAGAAACAGCTATTGGGGTTGCATGTAGCCACATGCAGATGGGCTAATTTTTCCCACCCAACTACTAAAAGGTTTAAATGAAAACTTCTTCCATGTGTTCCACCCAAAACAAAACTGGCACAACAGCAGCATCTTTGTTAGCCTTAAAAAAATATGTGAAGACATTGACAACAATGCACCACTAAGCCATTAATATGACAGCACATAAAAAAAGTTGAGACACTGCCACTGGAGGGAGCAGAAGCCTGCTTTTTAAAGTCCAGATAGTTGCTATTGTTGCATTTATTAACAACATCATTTAACACCCTTTTAAAGGCTGATCCTGTCCCTCCAGTATTCTCTAGTTTCTGTGGTGTAAGACGACAGTTTTAAAACATTTCTAAATGATTCAGATGTTAAAAAATATGAACATCATTTACCAGTCTTTTAAAAAACAACACATAGTACAGATGGAGGGAGGGGGGAGAGAATCCCATCCTCCCACATTTGTTAACAAAGGCTTTGAGAGAAAATTAAAAATAAGTAGAGAGATACAATTTAAAACCTTTTTGAACAGCAGTCCCCCTTCCTTAGCAACTATAACATCCTTGGCCTTTATTTTTGCTGCCAGCCTCAAATTAACATTGTAACACATTATTGGTCACTGACAAACATATGTTGCTCAGGAAATGATGAAGTCAGCATCCTGTAATCTGCCACAACAACAGTAACACAAAGTACAATTTTCTCCCATGAAAGGTCATGTAATAAATAAATTTGTTAGTCTTTAAAAGTGCCACAGGATTGTTTGTTGGACTTTTGAAAGGAGGTGGCCTTGAAGCACACAATTCCATGTATTTCTCTCTCTCTCTCTTTTTTTTTTTTTTGTGTCACAGTTTCAGGGTAAATGCCTCTCTGACCCTACCCATTCTCTCTCCAGAGAATGCTCCCAGATGCTAGCCCTCTCTGATTGCGGGCTTACATCTTTCACCCTCCAAATCTGGGGTTTAGGATGCAATTCCCTGAAATTCTTCAATTACCCAAAAGTCTGACCTACTGTAGTTCAGGATATGCAGTTTCACTCCCTCAAGAGCTCTGACAGTGGTTTACCAATGACCAACCTGCTTTTGCAAAACAAAATGCCTTACAAGTGAAAGCATATAATAAAAATAGTAAAAAGTCTAAATGTGTAATAAACATGTCTGAAATAACCACATGGGGAACTAGCACATCAAAGTCCTTCCAACCCTTCAGCAAGGTTCTCTGCCATCTCTTTGGTCACATGTTCATTACTATTGTCAGATCAAAATGAGAGCCTTGTTAGTTCACATTCACACTTCCACATTATTTTAGGGCTTTTCTTTCCCAGGCCCCCTGAAACAGATAAAACCAGTCACTGCTCCTTTCCTAGAAGGTGAAACTTCAAAGGTTACCAGTACGTATCTATGCAACCAGCAATAGGATTTTGCATTAATCACCTCCTAGCTAGTAATTCCAGGTTCCCCAGGAAATCTACCCCATCAAAATACACAAACACTTATTGATACAAAGGTCTATGAATGTCCCACAGGTCCGTATCATCTGGCACAGCTCACTCCAACAGTAATTGTTGGTTTCATTCGTCCAGGATCTAGCCTAAAAACATGCAAGCAAAACTTTGTAGAGTTGAAATAACAGTCTCAAAGAAATAACTTAGTTTGTCATAATTGTATTTTGTAATTCACTCTGACCTACTCGAATAGTTGCGTGTCCTTATTCTATTTTTTTTTTTTTTTTAACTACTTTATGCTCACACTTGCAAATGCTAGTGCACTGCCTTTGGTTATTTCATTCTCTACACCTACTACCCTTTGCCTAAAGGCAGCCATCTGTGGACAAGCCGAAACACCATCCTTAAGAATTTTCTGTACCTCAACATGCTCTTACAAACACGTAGCCCTGTGGCACCTTAAAGACTAGCAAATTTATTTGGGCATAAGCTTTTGTGGGTTTGAATTCAAGTTTGTTAATTGCATGTGATGTAGTGGATTCTAACCCACAAAAGCTTATATCCAAATAAATTTGCTAGTCTTTAAGGTGTCACAGGACTCCTTGTGGTATTGCTGAAACAGACTAATACAACTAGCCTCTGGAACTTGTAGCGTGCTCTTAGTTGCTCAGTTTTTAGGGTATGATTAATGCACAGTAGAGCTGTTAGCCTAAAGATAACACTACTTGCAAAGTTGTAAGACACATGAACATTTAATATTTAAAGTCAGATATTTCCTCCTCATTTTTCCTTAAAATATATTTTAACTTTGCTGCTTACTGAAATGAAGAATAAGCACAATTACCTAGAGTCAGATATAATGTGGCCAAGTAAACTCATCACAATTCAACAAATACATCTCAATTCTGAAATACAACACATTTTTTGGTGCAATCTCAGGCTTCATTTTGTTTTTGTTTAAGATTTCACATTGTGTACAGTCCAAGCAATCAGACAAAGAATGATGATGGGGACTCAAGAAAAATTGTAGAGCAGAGAGATACTCAGACAAAACATAACCCTTCCAACCCTCAGGAATTAAACTGAAGTTAGTTCTTATTTGAATAATTCACATACTGTACTTAGAAAAGCTTTATAGCCACACCATTACCACAATGAAACCTATCAGACTAAACTCAGTTCTGGGGGAGGATCGTTTTCAACAGAGTTCCTCTAAATTCTCACTTTTGAGTCCAGCAAGAACAAAAATGTACTTCAAGTTCCGGATATCTCTAGAGCAGAACACACCAAAGAATGTTGTGACAGATATGGACCAACATAATTTAAAATCTGAATAGTTTTCTAGTTGATTTATATGGATATAATATTTTTGGCACACCAAATAGAAATAACAGTGACCATATCAGGCAGAGACCCAGTCTGGTCACAGTGAATAATAAAGATTTATAAATACTATAGGATATGTTGCTAAAGAAACCTCTGGTACAGAATAAAAGCGCTAAAAATGGCATGGACCTCTAAAAACTCACATTCGGTGATATAACTTCTATTTTATAAAATGTTAACAAAAGTCTGCTTTTTAGACTGATGTATAGCCTGCAAAAGATTTATGATGGGTTCACATTGCTGTGCTATGAACCCTAATAAGAATCTTGATTTGACATACAGAACACTGATTGTACATGAACTATTGGAGAAACAAACCTGGAATAATGTATTTTTATTAAACAGCCATCATTTGTGTAAGTTACACAAAAATAATTTCATATCAAAATTTAAATGAAAGACAAATGGGTTAAATAGGCTTGTATTTGCAATAAGGTTAAACTGAGTATTTTCAACAGTTAATGTACATTATGGAAAGAAAATTATATTAACATCCTCCCAGAAGCTGCATAAATTCAGTCCATTTCTGCTGCAACTCTGCTCTCCTAGTTAAATAAATTTTGTCATAGGAACATAATTTATTGTGACCCCCGAAAATAAAGTGAACACTTATTAGCACATTTTCTGGCACACGTCGTGTCTCTGTCACTAAGTAATGTCTTAATTTCAAATTCTTGTTTGGAATCACTGCGTTGACAAGTACTGTCACTGCTCAAGGTCCGCATGAGGCTTCAAGCTGCATATTATCACCCATTGACAAACTCGACATTTTATGAAGAGCCCCTTCTCACACTGGACTGATCCTCCCTACCCTGCGTAAATAAGTAACAATTCATTTCATAACCTTGACTTTAAAGTCCAACCTTTCCATCGTCTTTTTTCTTCTTTCTAAACAAGTGACAAAGAACAGGGAAGCTGATTGAAGGGGTCCATTATGTATCAACTTAAAGAAAGGCAAAGTGATTGATGAAACTAGCAGTCACCTTCACTGCTAGCTACTGCACCTGTATCCTTTTTGTCAAATGACCTGAAAATCCTGCTGACAGTTTAACATTCACCACAAGGATACACTGTACAGTACTGTAGTTTTGAATATTTTTATTTGCCTTGGAACCTAGAGGTACATTTTCTAAGCTAGAATTACACTTTTAAAACTGTTAGTCCCATGCGCTTTCTTTCCATATAGTTTGTACTGTGTGATGGTTACTTTGCAAAAGTATCAGACAACACTTGTTAGTGGCAGGCAATCTCCTCTCTGGCAGGTTTTTATGTGACTGAATACTGCAAGATCTGGTAATTATTTCAGCAAGATTTACCTGGGGTGATGCAAGAACCACAATTAATCTCCTTGTTACAGAAGACAATCTCCTTTACAGTTTTCCTCACGACACAGAATATTAAAGTTGCAGTAGCAGTAGTAACAATTTAAAAAAAATAAGTCATTTCACCTAATCATTACATTCATTTCTTAACTGATCAGTACTCTGCTGCTTAAACAAGATCTCTGACTAGCAAAATGACATGTAATAATAGAAGTTTCTTATTTTCTTAAAATAAAACATCATTCTCCCCCCCCCCCCCAGCACTGCAGATGGTGACATTTCCTACATTCTTTCTGATATAAAAATATCTCTCGGCAACAGTTACACACTTGAAATGCAGGAAAATCTCAAAAGATACTGCCGTGCGCTGTGGGACACAGCACCATTTCCTTTGGGCATTTATTACCTGTTAAAAACCAATCTTTTGGTGAGTGGCAGTTCAGGGTTTTTGAGAGCAAGCTACAATATTTCTTCGGGTCTGCAGAGTCATAATTAAAGCTGAACTGAGTGGAATTGGAGAGGGAAGGTCAGCGAGGTGCCGTATGAGAGATGAGGCTGGGCTGATGGGCACCAAATGAACAAATTATGATGGGCCCCACTCAATGTGATGAGGTCAAATGCTTGTTTCTACCCACTGACAGTTCAATTTCCCTGAAATGTCTCTCGGTTCTCTATGAGCTAATTATGAATGAAAAGTTATCAACTGCCCACGCCAAAAGGGGCCTAAATACTATTTCTTGGAGCTCTTAATGTCAAAATATTGTTAGAAACAGCAAGCTGGCCTAGCTTTTTATCCAAACGACACTTGGGTTAATTTAAATACCAGTAACAAACCACAGACTTATCTATAATCCACACATACAGAAAATCCTCAAGAAGTTGTCTGCTTAGCAAAAAAATTTAAAAAATATTTCTATGAAGTAACTCTATACCATACTTTCACATCACTAGCAACAGTAGTAAAGTGCATATGGTTTTGTATATAACAAGTTACACAAACATCAAACAGGACTACGTATTTTTCTTGGGATGATGCCACTGAATTATTAGTTTTAAATCATCAATACTCAGATTTACCCCAAAATACAGATTTATTACCCTAGCACAGATTAAAAAAAAAAAAAATTGAAAAAATGCATATGCCTTTTCTGGTACCTTACTTTTCAATTTTAATTTTCCATATAGTCTGCATTTATAATGCACAACTATTTTTTACACCTATGTGCACAAATGTCTGCAACTTCTTCCTAAATTCATTGACATTTGATAATTATGGGATAGAATTTAAACACAAATTGGCTCTTTTTTTTAGAAAAAGACATTAGTCATTAGACTCATTAAAGTTAGCAGTGAAGAGCAGAACATTAGTGCAAATGAGTAATTTGGCATTTTTCAGCAATGGCTATTGCTGAAGATTTACCAACTATATTTTACATGTCAATAACAACTCAATTCATCTCTAAATTAGAAATCTAAAATATGATTTTAACTAGAATGTTAAAATAGAACTTTAAAATAAGATTTTAATATCATCCATATTGCTACCTTTTATATAAGGCTCTTACAAAGTTACTGACTTTCAACCTAAGCTATCAATGAATCACATTTAAAAATTAGTTTATAAACAGCAAATACTAGTTTCCTGAAAACAGATCTATTATATTTGTAATTTATTCTTCTTTTTATTATGTGCACTACATCTGTCCTTGGCACTAAATAAGAATCAAAAGACACTGCCCAAAGGAGCTAAACTATATGCATTTTTATATTTTAGCATTTCTATGCACCATTAACCTTCTATGTGCTAGGGCATTAATGACCAATAACTTATCAAGAATCAATGTTCAACTGAAGCAGTCAAAATTAACTTATAAACATGTCCCATTATCCACCATCATTATACATTATTCTTAATAGCTAGGCTTCTGAAGATCATTTAAAGTTGTTCCAAGAAGAGTGACTAAAATAAGTGATTGCAATGTAACAAACAGAAATGAGTCTTTAATCATAAAGAGTTCTAACAGAACCATGTATGTGAGCAGCTACAAGTCTTGGTATACAATGGTGGAGAGCAGAGGGTAGGTTCAGAAAAGATTATGTCATGGAACACAGTATTAAGCATAGCAAAATATCAATAGTTTTGCTGTATTTAGCCTAACACCTTATTAAATTCTCTGTTATCAAGTGTTATTCCAATTAAAAAAAAAAGTGCTGCACTGATTCATGTTTAAGTATCACAATTAACAGCGAAAAAGTGCAGTTTGCTCATCACAGAACCTTTTCAGGAAGTTGATTTTTTCTAATTCTTATTGTAATTGCATTGTTCTAATCCTGTATTATAAAGGCAGCTGCTTGCCTATCATTTGTACTTTTCTCGTTAATCCTGACTCAGTGAATTAACCTTTAATTACAGCCGTTAAAATTGAAATGAGCCTCTTGTCTGGCTGGGGCTGCCCCTTTTCAGTGCATGATTCTGATGAAAATTTTTAGGGTCAATGAATATGTCCCATGTCATGTCTGATAGCTGCTAAAGATGTGAGGAGGTAAATGTTACCTTAAAAAGATGTGATTGAAATTTTTAAGAGCTGGATTTTATTGACAAAATAATCCAAAAATATTCCAGGTTTCTCGCTGTGAGCCACATTGAACACCACAAAAAAGAGAAGCACCATCTCTGCTTAAGAGATTATTTTAAATCTATTAATGCTATAGATCTAGCTATGCAATCTAAAGCTGTGATTACATTTGTTTTTGAAGTCCATTATTGACCCTATTTTGAAGCCTATATAAAGAAGCAGTATAAGTAAATTTTTGGGTGAAGGAGGGGCACTATCATTTTGAATTCTCTTATGAACATCTATTATTATTTATTACAACCCTCAAAAACCACTGAAATTAATTTTTGAAGGAATGGAACTGGTCATTATCTTTGGTGGTGAACTGGGAGATATGGAAGGCTTACCCATTAAACAGAACTAAAACTGTACAACTTTTGAAGAAGATGACAGATCTGGGGTATTAGAGAGAAAGTTGTCCTGCAATAGATTTAAAATATATTTTTCAGTATTTTGACAGTTTGCATGTTCTCTCATTTATTTAAAAGATAATATAATGACATGGCACTAATATTAGTTTTCATTATTAAAAAAGGACAGTATATCAAAGTCACATTGGACCACTGCACAATATGAAAACAAAGTCCTGTTTTCATTCTCAGGCAATTAAAACATGAAATTAAAATCCAGCATACAATACTAAAAAAAAAAAAAAAAAAAAAGGCCCAGTCCTGCTCACTACTCAAATGAGGTACTCGTTACCAAACTAAAATCAATGAGATTACTCATGCTAGCAAACACTTTGCCTGGCAGCTTTCAGAGGATTGTGATCTTAACTGGGAACTTGTTTTTGATTCAGAAGTTTGATCAATCATGCTCACACCGTAAAATATTTTATGCTAATTTAGAAACTAAGCACTTCTCTTAACACTGAAAATAAAATATTGGGAGAAAAGTTTATGAAGTGAAGCTATTTTTAAATGACTAAATTGAACAGTCAAAACCAGCAGATGGATGTGTGTGCATAGGTCTCGCACTTGACTATCACAACATGTGGTATACCTTATCCAGTGCACCATACTTAAACAACTATTTAGACAAAACGAGACGATCACTACATTATCATATGAACTTACACAAAAAAATGACAAAAGACCAAAATGATTTATGAATTGTAGGTGAACATTTTATCACAAGCTATCACTCCACATTTGACCTCTTAGTCCTCATCCTCAAGAAAACTCATAACACTTTTTAAAAAAGCAGCCTGGAAACTTGCATTCATAAAACTCTGTTAGACACCAAAAATCACGATCCTAATAAAAACACTAGATTTATGTCTCATTACAGCAATCTGTAACCCACTAACCCTCCTCTGTTCTATGACTATAGAGGTCTTAATTACCCACTTCACCTTGAATAGTCTCATGCAACATGTGTGTTAACACCTTATCTCTTCCATCTTATATATTTAACTGTGACACTGAATATGTTTCTTGGACCTGAAGAGCAGCTCTGTGTAAGTTCAAAAGCTTGGGTCTTTCACCAATAGAAACTGGTCCAATAAAAAGATATTAACTCACCCGAAAGAACCATTGCAACACCCTTACAAAATCATCTTTAACCAACTCTATCAATAATGCACAGACATATGGCACATTAGAAATTTCCTGTGCAGACAAAATAATCTGAATTCATGGTCAAAATTTTGAATTGTATAATTATCAGACAATTTTAGCATGGCTCTGAGTGTACTAAACAAAATATTAAAATAACCTCTTAAGTACGCTTCTACTGTTAAAAGAATTCTAAAGTAACAGTCTGGGATTCCATGTTTACTATTTTTCAAATGGGTTCACAACAAGTGTGCTAAACTTATAAATAAAAGTGCCCCACACCCCCAGCCTCGATAGCTCTGCGACTCAGCATCAGCTATCAACACCAGATTGTCATTTCTGGCCTGTGTATTATCACCTTACTAAAGCTCTGAAACTGGTATTGTCACCAGTTTCATAGGTGACTCAGGCCAGAAAAGAATCCAGCTCACTCTCACACTTACATTAGTGCTAGCAGTGGGGAAAAAACACAGTAAATATTTATTTCTAACTGTTGTTAATAAAGTAGAATATACTGACTATAATCAGAGAGAAGACATGGTAAGTTAGTCAGTGTCATTTTTGTTCATAGCTATATTTCAATATGGCCAATAATCAGCTTAAGGGTGTGCAGTTGTATCAGATACAATCCAATTTTCCCCGTTCAATTCAATACAGTACAAGCAATTTTAAAACCCTCAGTGTAAATCAAACAAAAATTGTGCTAAACATTAAGAGCAAGGACACGTAGCCCCCAAAACATTTGTTGTTTACCTAAAATGAATTCTAGGAAAAAAACCCCTACATATTTGTTTCCTTGCATAAACATTTGCATCATCTCCTGACTTGCATTTGCAACTGTCAGTCGACCTGAATTAACTGATACTTAATTTGAATTAACACAGAACTGGAAACTCCATTCTTCATATCCTTTGATTTGTCTGTTGATCTGTCTTACTTCCACCACAGATTTTTTTTTTTTAAATACTCAGTGACATCTTATTTTCAAGCATCTCCCCATTTGTCAACTTCTAAAGTTTTGCCATCCTCTCTAATTCCTAGAGTTAGCTCTCCAGTACATTCACTACCACACTTGTTTTCATGCTAATAGGCGCAAGTTGGAGAAAGGTCCATAACTTTACCAACCTTCCTTCATTTTAAGTCCATTCTCTTTTTTCCTTAACTCTGACTTCATTCTTTACTTCTAATACACATAAGGCGTTCTGTATTGTAAGTTTTTTGTATTGTCATTTGTATTATCAACTATTGTGTCTTTTCCTCTCTCCTTAAACATACTTCTTCCACAACCTCTGCTCTGCCCATCATATCTCCAGTTATTTCTAATACAGACGGGGACACTGTCCAGTAGAGTGTTCATCGTCCTCCATAATCTTCTCTGGTGATTTATCTCCTCCAATGCTATTAGCATTTTTCTATATTCTGTCCCCTCCTCCTCTTCTATATCCACTCTTTGGGTAACTGCATCCACTTTCATTGTTTTCTACTACTCCACCAATGCTAAAAACTCCCAAATCTCTTCTTGTTCCTCATCTTCTACACAGTCATGCTTCTCCACCTCAAAAACCACTCTCTCCAAACAGAATTAATCTTTTCTTTTCATCTCTTCTTAGTCATATCAATTCTTCTCACCACTGACTCCTCTATTACCCTCCATGACTTCTAGGCTCTTGAACTATCTTTTTTCACTGTTACATTTTCCCTTCATACCTTGTCTTTTGCCAAATTGCCCTCTCCTCCACCGACAGCATCAAAATGCACCCTTTCCTCCCAAGTTTCACTGTCCAAAAGCTTCCTAGGCTTTGGTTACCTCTAACACTAACTTACCATAGTCACCTTCTTTTCTGATTTCCCACTGCACACCCCTTTCATCTTTGTCATGGTTGCTAAAGCACTTTCCCCGTTCACTACCCCATGTCTTAATATGCATACTATCTCGTCTATGTTCCTGTTCTCTTAACTTTTTTTACTTCCTACATTGCTCTCATTTTCCCTACTGTTCCCTTCATTTCCTTCTCTCATTAGTCGGTTGCGCACTGAACAGTCTTCCTCTTCATGTCTGCCAAGTACCCACATGACTCACCACTTCTTCAACAGTATCTTTCCTATGCTGATCTCATTCTGTATTAATTTCCCCCATGCTATACCGTAACTAAACAGTTGAATTATGTGTCCATAAGACTGTAAACTTGCTGAAGAAAAGAGGACTTTTGTGTTCAGTAAAGCACCTACACTATTATATAAGTTATCAATAATATAAACTAACATCCCATTAAGTCAGGAAATATCCCCATTTTAGGCTAACTTGATATGTAAAGCAGCTGAATGATAAACCCAAGTGTCATGGAAAGTTGGTTGAACGATCAGTCATAGAATCCATGATTTGCTATCTCCAACAATGAGACAGCGGTAACTACGTCTCTCTGATTTCCCTCCCACCTTCGCTGTATGAAACTGTAATATTGTTGTGTGTGTGCGCGCGTGTACGTATATCAGTTGAAGCAAAGAAGCTGCAAAACAGACAAAGGATATTAGCCATAGCAGTTTCTACTCAAAAGCAACCTTATTTTTAAAAGTTTAAAGAGATCCTTATAATTATTATAACAGGTTTTTGTATTTTTTATACTTTCAATAATGTTCAGCAGCTATGAATTTAGAGAAACAGACTTTGCTGATGGGCTTTATAAATGCTATATCCAATTATAGTGCTGAATGATTTGAATAATAGACTGTCTGACATATTCCAATATAAGTGGCTGCTACGTTTCTTTAATATTAGGGTCATATACTGTACTTATCTATTTTTACTCCCTGCTCTCCATTGCTTGATAATAAATTAATTTCTTAGTGTTAGTTCACCATGTGCCCTCCAGTTAAATTCATCTTCTCTACCACTAAAGGAAAAAAGTTCTCTCAAGTATTACAATTATACTTCTGATTTGAGAACTAATTCTCACACATTAAATTCAAAATACTATGTTAAAAAGGAACATTCATCTGACAATGCCTGGAAAGTATTTTTTTTTTTTAAACTTACTTTTAGGACGGTAGCTGATAAGTGTAGTCATATGTTATCCAAACTAATTAGCCAATTGTACACTGAATATACAATATTCTCCAATTTACTTGCACACAATGGATTTATATACAGCATTTCACTTTCATTGCCTCCTAAAGCACAAAACAACTCCTATAAAAGTCATTGAGGCAATGAATGCATAGATTGAAAGACAGAATTGGGCTCTACAAACAATCTGTAAATCTCTTTATACTATCTCACTTATTATTTGAAGTATTCCATTTGTGCAAAACTACCAACAGCAGACCACCTCTTCTCTTTGCACAAGGGAAGAAAGTGCTTTTATTTAAGAGATCTGGAATGATATGCAAGAAATGCATTATCCTAAACATACTGAAGTCCCTCCACATTGCATCACAGAGCTGCAGAGAGACATTGAGGGAGACTGCATGGGGCTAGAGTTACACTTGAATTTTGTCATGCTCCAACTTTGCTGACCTGCCCCTCCCTCTCTCAAAACTAATTTGATGGGCAAGAGCTACTAACTGCTAGTACTCTTCATCTATCTGCAGTTACTGACAAGTAAGGGATGCTACTTAGTTTGTCACACATTGCCAGAATTAGCAACTGAGTAGAAGTGCTTGGCTTCCCTCTCTGTCCATGTTTCAGAAAGACCTGATTAGAGCAGCATTACTTTGACCTTTGTTTGTCCTCCACTATATACCACTTTCATTTGACCACCCCCCATCTTTTGATGTCTTTTATTCACTGTTGCTGCTTTCCCTATTGCCCCAGTGCCCCTAGACCACTGCCAAGCTGATCTACAAAGTGAATCAAATTGCTAATATTTTTCACTTTGACTTGGAGCCAGCAGTGCAGATAGCATCAGAGAATCTGTTTTAAACTACAATCCCGTAACTCCTTGTATTCAAAGCACAATAAATGCATGATTGTCTCAAAATATTTACCACAAAAAAATTATCTTCAATTAAAACCTTCAATAAAAGGTGCCCAACAGTGAATTTCAGAGAAAAGTGAAGAGTGTGTGAAAAACTGAAGGTTACTCACCCTTGTGCAGTAACCAAGGTTCTTCGAGATCTGTGTCCCCGTGCTGCTCCACTCTGGGTGCACTGGCACTCCCTGCATCCCTGATCACAGATTTTCTAGCAGAGCCCAAGGGGCTACACACAAGTGTTCCAGTGACTCAGAGGGATGGATGCGCAGCCCCAACCCCTCTGTTCCTTCTCTATCTTGGAGCAATAGCAACATGTCTGCTTACTCCAAAGCAGAGGGGAGGAGGGCGGGTAGTGGAGCAACACGGGGCCACACATCTCGAAGAATCTTGACTACTGCACGAGGGTGAATAACCTTCAGCTCTATCTTCGAGCGGTGTCCCTGTGGTGCTCCCCTCTGGGTGACTAGCAAGCGCTTCCTCTAATTGGTGGGAGGGTTTTTTGAAGTTATCCCATGGAGCCATGCTCAGCACCAACTTGCCCATAGCTGTATCACATGCTGTTGTCTGTTTAAGTGCATAATGTTTTGCAAATATATCTGCTGATGCCCATGCTGCCACCTTACATATGTCTGAGCTTGGGATGCTAGCTAATAATGCTACTGACATTGATACTGATTGTGTGCAATGTATCCTTCTATGCCCCATTGGATCTGTGCTGGATAGTTCATAAGCGACATGTATGCAGGATGAAATTCATTTGGATATCACCTTCCCTTTTGATCACTCAGCAATGGACACAAAGAGCTTAGGTGATTTCCTGAATGGCTTTGTCCTGTCTATGTAGAATGCTAATGCTCATCTGACATCTAATGTGTGCAGAGTTGCATGGTTAGGGTTGTTGTGTGATTTAGGGTAGATGGTAGGAAGATGAATAGTTTGGTTCATGTGAAAGGATGAAGAAACCTCAAGGAGGATTTTTGGATTTGGCCTCAGGGAGACCTTGCCCTTCTAGAAGATTGTATATGGTGGATATGCCATGAGTGCTGTGATCTCAGATACCCATCTCGCCAATTGCCGTTAAGGTAACATTCACTGGCATACGCAAAAGTGAGTATGTGGCCAATGGCTTGAATGGAGGTTTTGTAATCATTTTGAAGACTATTGTGAGGTTCTATGGTGTTGCAGGGGGCCTTGTTTCTGGTTAGAGATTTTGTAGTCCAGTCAGAAATCTCTAACAGGATGTGTAAAGTTTGTTTTACCCTGTTGAGGCTCATGGAAGGTGGATAAAGTGGCCAAATGTACTTTACTTGTACTAATGGACTCTTCTGATTGCTTTAATGAGAACAGATAATCCACTATATGTGGGATGGGCGTGATACTTGGGTCTAGGTCTCTTAGATGACACCATGTGGCAACCTGGTGCCATTTTTGAAGGTAGGTTTTTCTATTTGCAGGTTTTCTACTATTTAACAGAATATGCTTAACAGGCTTTGAACATGCCCTCTCTATTTCATCAAACCATTCAGGAGCCACGCTGTGAGGTGAAGTCTGTCCAAGAGGGAGTGTAACACTTGGCTCATGCTCTGTGACAGGATGTGGTATCGTGGGAATAGTAATCAGCAGTTCTACGGACATCTTCATCAGGTAAGTAAACCAAGGTTTGGCTCAGCAACGCCAGCACTATCATTATGATTTTGGCTCCACCCTGCTTGATCTTGTACAGAGCTCTCTGGATCATTGGAATTGGAAGAAATGCATAGAGAGGAACACAATTTCCAGCATTTTCTGTTTACAGGCGCTGCAAATGGATCTATTATGGGAACCCCCAACACTGGAAAACCTGATGAAGAATGTCGGTGTTTAATTCCCACTCACAATTATCAGTGAACTTCCTGCTTAGGTCGTTGGCAGTGACATTCTGGTCACCCAGTAAGTAGATAGTGGATAACTGG